>JAJIYU010017972.1:0-11411 GCA_030144865.1 Tinospora cordifolia | reverse complement strand
ACAACTCATATAAAATAAAGCATTAGAAATTACAATACAAATTTAAACAATATATGTAACAAGGTAAAATAGTGATAATGCAACTATTTCAATTACACGAAAATTTATGAATTGCATCCATCTACACCTTTTCTAAGTAATACATTCAGTCTCATTCTTAATTATTAAATATAAAAAGGTTGACACTTATTGTTACTCAGTCTCTTATAGATTATCACATAACAGGTCACAGTTCATTGAAACGATATTGTGTTTGAAAGTCGATTTTGTCAATCTAAAATATATTATAATATAATTATAGTTTCAAAAATTTTAATTAAATATATTAAATATTCGCCTACTTATGTTTATACCTACAATGTCACACAAATAACCAAGATAAATAAATACTTACAATATTTATATGGAACACTTATCTTATATGATATCTTTAGCATTCTAACGTGCTCTCTACATTCCTCAATTTCCTCTTAAAGTATAAATAATCACTAGTACACACACACAAGCATACATATATATTTATATATTTACGTATTAAATATGGCATAATTACATGATTACATGACACATTTATATATTTATTCTTTTTTCATTTATTCAATTGCTAATTACATGTATCAATCCATCTTTAAAAAAATATAATTTTAGTGTAATTAAGCTAGTAATATTATTTTTTATGTTTTTATATATTATCATTAAAGTTTTGTCTAGGGGTGTTCGTGGGTTGGGTTGGGTTGGGTTTAGAATAAACCCGCAACCAAACCCAAACAGTTCGGGTTGAAAAAGTTCAAACCCAACCCAAACCAATTTATGATTAAACCCAACCCAACCCAAACAGTTCGGATTCGGTTTGGGTTGAGTCGGTTTATCGGGTTGGCTCTAATTCAATATTTTTTTAATTATATTTTAATGTTTTCGTTACACAAGAACTATTAAATTAAAATTTTTTTGTATATTTATTTTCAATTATATTTTATAGTCAACTCATTATACATACAAAAATAATATTATTTTTGAAATCTTCTTATTACTTTGATTTACATAAATTTAACATTAGTAAAATTTAATAATGTCATCTTTCAAATTAAAATTCTTCTAGTATAAGATAGATGATTTTGTAGAAAGAAAAATTAACTATTATTAATTTTTAAAAATAATAGATGATATTTATATAGAAAGAAGATTTGATATAACATAAATAATAATATCAATTTAAATAGTTACTTAGAAGTTTATCATTTCTATATAATAAAAATATTTTAAAAACTTATTTCATTTATTTTTAAAAGCATTTATAATTAAAAAAGAAGAATACGTAAGATCGGATTTGGTTGGTTTCGTTCGAATTTTTAAGTATTCAACCTGCAACCCAACCCAAACCTTTCGGGTTAAACATTTTAAAACCCAACTCAACTCAAATAACTAATGCAATCCAACCCAAATCAACCCAAAAGGTTTGGGTTGGGCGGGTTGATCGGGTTGGTCGGGTTGATGAACACCCCTAGTTTTGTCACATATTTCAAAGACTATTTACAATCAATTAACTTTCAATTACTATGTCAACATTTAGAAATGAGAAACTATATGAGTATAAAAAATTACACATTTACAATCTACGTGATAATATAAATATAAATAACTTATTTCCACTTTAAATAACTTATTTTGTAAGAACATTATAAAATATATATAAATCATAACCAAAAAAAATTATATTATTAGAAACGTAATTCACCGGTTAAATATGAATATTGTTGTACAAAGAAGTGAAATATTACTGAAACATCCGACTTATTGCAAACTCATAATTTTTTCTTTCTCTTTTATCCCTACTGTCGTTTTCTCCCTTTCCTTCATTTCCCTCCTTTTTTAGTTTTTACCAACTGCCATCGCTCTCACCCCCTTTTTTTCACATTTTATTTTTAACACTGCTACTTATATCCATTTTTTTTTTAATGATAATTAGCTACCACCACCTCATTCCTCTAGTTATACACATTTTTCTCATCTTTCTATTAAAAGATTTAATATATATATTTGTACACATGTGCTTACATTAAAATTAATTTTAAGTGTTTAATTAAAATGTGAGATGTTAGATAAAGCATCATGAGAGTAGAAATACTTTTATTTCTAGCCATGTTTGAAATATATTTAAATAGATTAAACGTTTAATAGATTAAATGTTTGAAATACCCGTCTTAGGAGGGTTTCAACTAAGATTTTATTTTATTAATTTTGTTGAAGCTTTTATTCTTCATTGCATGGTTTCATATATTTATTTTTTATTTTCAAATTTTAACACATTTTTATTGAAATTAAAAAGTTAATTAATCTTTGGTTGTTATCCTAACCCTATTTACTCTTTATTAAATTCTATCAAATTCGTTTAACTCAATTTTTCAAACTTGGTAGCTAATTAATGTATGTAATATTATTTTTTGCTTATTAACTTAAACAAATATGTAGACTCTATCATTCTCAGCATTCTCCCAAAAAAAAAAAAAAAGCGAAGTTACCATCACTATTAATCATTTTCTTGGTTTTTTTTTTTTCTCAAAAAGGAAACTTTAATTTTACAAGTGAGTTACTTATCTGCAGTTGTCTAGCATGAAAAATCAACAATATTAAATTATTGAATAAGTTGAAAATTTAGTGACTGCAATCTGATGTGCTACCATCTTTCTCATCGATATTGACTTCTTTATCTAAGAAATATTATTGTCCTTAGTTACTGGAAATTAAAAAAAAAATAAAAATGGAGGGGTTGCCTGTTGCCAGCAAGAGATACATTAACAATTTATTAACTATAGTTTCCATTGTTGCAGCTGCAATCCTTGAAGGTTCAACTTAAAAAAAAAAAAAATTAAATTAAATTGGAAGGGTAGCTAAACGAATTCTATCAATTTTATAAATGAACTCACTGATTAAATTTTTTTAGATTTTTAAATTATTCTTTATTTTTATTTCATACTTTAAAACTTTTTTTTTCTTTTTCTTCATTAAAAAAATGTTAACTAGGCGTTTCGATCGAACACCCAGCTGGAGTATTTGGGCGTGGCAATACCCAAGTTTCTAGTTGTTATAGTCACAACGAACATCCAACAAATATGGAGGAAGAAGAGAAGAAGAAAGAGTTTTGAAGAATAAGGTAACCATAAAAAATAATTTTTGAAACGTTTTCTTTAAGAAAGTAATTGGGATATAGTGATGGGTTCATTTTTCTGCTTTTTAAATTACTTGTAAATAACATATATTTCTCTTGTTTCCTCTACAAAGGTCCTAGTTAGTTAATGCTAATGGAATCTAACTTATTTGCATAATCTATATACGTGGAGTTGTGAACTTTTTTTTAAGTATTTTTTTTATTAATTTGAAAACATTAAAAACTTATTAATTTAATAAGCTCTTAAGAACGATAACGACTTAACGATACGACATATATGTATGTATGTATGTATATACATGTAAGATATAAAAATATCAAAATAAATATGATAGGTGGTAAGGAAGAATTTTATAAAAATGTGTGGTACAGCAAGCTTTTTGTCTAAGCATGGCCAATAGCATGTCTACCAGATGAAAAATGTATGCTGTATTTGTTACAAAATTTAAAATGTGTTTTTTTTTTTTTTTGGTTTTTGAAAATGTAAAAAATACAGAAAAACAAACAGTATATATTTTCTGCCATAACATCTTATAAAAATCCATTTTTTAATTATCTCTTCATCCTATGTCAAATGTAATTGTCATATTTTATAGTTAAATCTTTTTATATTCTTTGTTTTAGAGTCAATACATAGACATGTGTCTAATAAATAAAATATTTTTAAGGTCAGACAAAAAGTAACATTAAATAATTGTAAAAGGCATCTCGAACACACCATCTCCAACTCACTGTGATGGATCAAAGAATGGCATGTTGAGTTGATATCTCTCACCAAGTTAAAACTCATACCAAAGATGACAAAATATATGGGTTTTTCATTTTTGTACAGTCTTTTTAATTTTTTTCAAATATTGTTTTTTTTAATAATAAAGTAAGAGATCATATAAATGCAAAGAGTATAAATAGTAAATGAATTATTTCAAATTTGACACTGACTTTATCATCACAAAAAGGTTAGCCGGTGAGTTATTTTCAAATTTGGGTAAGATGATGCTTAATTCACTTATTAAATTCGATTTTTCGAATGTTAATTAGTCTCAAAGTATACAAAAATTAGCTCAAAGACATATTGTGCGAAAACAAATATATATATATATATATATATACGTGTGTGTGTGTGCATGTGCGTGCGCGTGTGTGTATAGTGTTAAAAATAATGTAAACGAGTTAGGAATAAAATTACTATTTGGTGTTAAAATTACATTATTACACTATTTTAGTGCAAAAGGTTAAAGATGTGCTATGCTAGCAACTTTATTCATATGTGAAATAATTAAACAATCTTGCTGTTTAACTTGTAGCTAACTTTTTTACTTGTGGAGCTTATGGTTTATGATTATAACTTACAATGATTATTTTGAAAATCATATTGAATATGATTATGTACATATCTTAATAACTATCAAGTGTTAACTAGTGTTAATGAATTTACTACATGTAAATGTAATATGACTAATTAGTTAGTTACTTGAATTTAGATTACCAACTACATTATGGTGACATATATAAGGGAAATGGTCTATAAAATGAGCTAATAGTATCTTTCAATTATGCAAATAGTTTTTTTTTTCCCCCTCCTTCAATTCTTTGGACCCAATTCTCTATATTTAATCTTATTTATAATATAAACTATTTATTAATTTAAAAAAGGAAACCAAAACAAAGCAAAACAAGCTCTAAGCTAAAAATAAAAAAATAAAAAATAAAAAATAAAATAAAAAGTAGGATTTTATACAAACATTCCTTGGGCCTAAATCTCAAGTCATGACTTATGTAAGACCAAATTATTAAGTTTATTACTCATTCAAGTAAGAACATATTTAACGGGTAGATTATACAAGTATTTGATGTCTCTCTCAATGCAACAACTCACTAAACTCTTACTTATTATACAATATTTCTTAATGATTCATAATTTATTAACATGTATCATATATGAATTCACAATTATATCAGCTCATTATTTAAATTATTTATAATATGTAATTTATAAAATAAATATTTCTTTTCATAATACATATAATTTTAACTATTTACATTTAAATAAAAAATAATGTGTAATTATTTAAAATTTAAAATTATATTTTTATTATTTAAAATTATTTATTTAGCTATATTTTAAAAAATTGTTTCACTTTACAAAAAAAAAAAATATTGCAGCCACTGTTGCAATGACATTTAAAAGAAAAGGACAAGTCATTGCTGTAAATTTAAAAAATGCAAGTGCTCATTGAGCACTAAGAGAAATCACGATGTCATTACTACAATAAATTAGAAAATAATATATTATTAGTTAACTGTTTAACGATGTGTATATGAATTTCTTTCATTTGGGTTTGAGAGCTTGATTCTTTTTGTGAATAAAGTGAGAGTTTAAAATATGCTAATTAGCTTTATGATTTTTATTTAAATTTACTATGTCTTTTAATTTTGTATCCACATTTGAAATATATAAATAGTATTACTCGTGTAGCTTTAACATTAACAGTAAGCGTTTTATCATGATATTGCTAAATACAAGTTACGATCTGAAGGTAGAAGCTCAATTAAAGGAAGTAAACTAAGAGAAATAATAGAATATTGCCAAAAATTATATATGTATTTAGTTTGCTTATCCAATATCAAAGGCAAAACACAACAAACTTCTATTTTTTTAAATATATGTATATTTTTAATATTTCTTTATAATATATATTTTTGAATTAAAAAATAATTAATATTTTTAAAGTAACTAAATATTTGCAAAAGATGGAGATTGCAATTAAGAGTAAGACTTAGAACTTATTAACTACTTCAATTATATTTCAGCTAGCAGTAGATATATTATGAGAGAATATCAAAGTCAAGGCGGCTACTTGGGTTTCGTTGTCACCGTGTAGCAACACGATGCCCATTTTTGGGTGGATAATCAAAACAATAAGTAAATATTATTCTTAAGGTGACACCGTCACCTTTACTAACTATCTCAAAATGAAGAGTTTGAGTGAGTTCAAAGAGTCATCTGGATCATATACTATATATCTCATTCATTATTCAGGTAAATATATATATATCACTTTAAGATTTATTTTTATTTCATTTTATTGTAACCAAACATTAGTTTAAGATAAAATTTATTCTTATCTTCTCATTTCTTACTTGCCAGACAGTTCATAACTTTATTTCTTTTTAAGATGTGGAAAAGTATAATCAAGTTGAAACATAAGAACATTTTTAATATAATCATGAATTAAAGAAAACATGAGTGTTACGTGATAAATAGACATTAGACCAAAAATGTTTTTCAAATGCAACCATATATTTTCATTATAAGAATGATGAGACGAAAAAAATATAGAGACCACGATCATGACCCTTTATTTTTAACAGATGTAATAAACAATCAAGTAGGCAGGGCCGGCCTCGAGGCAGGGCCCAAAGGGCAACGACCCTGGGCCCCCGTCGCCCTTGGGGCCCCTTATTTTTAGAAGCCCATGTATATATATAATTAAAAAAATTATAAATTAATTATAAATTAATTTAACCCTTATTTTTGGGGCCCCTAATTATTACTTTGCCCTAGGCTCCCGATATTCTTGGGCCGACACTGCAAGTAGGATGTTATATCATAAATTTTATTTTTTAACTTAAAAAATAAAAAAAAAAGTGGGCATAAAAACTCAATGTTATAAAAAAATAAGATCAATCTATAGTTGCATTGAAGGCATTTTTTGGTTTTAATACTATTAAATGTTAAATAAGATAGATATTCATTATACACTAATTAATTTTTTTTATATTGGAGATTCTTTACATTTGTAATATATTGTATGCCATGAAATGGATCCCATTGTTTTGCCTTGTTTTAGAAAATTGATGACTATATATAACTATTTTTATGACCAAAAAAAAAAAAGATTTTAGACTTTATTATATATCTGTCCTCGTTGATGTTAATGGTCTTTAATTACCAACCGACATTTTCTTAAGAAAGAAAAAGAAGACAAATTTCTGTAAAAGAACTTCCACTGCACAGAATCCCCTCCTTGGCGTGTCATTTGAGCTATTTACGCAAATGCGCAGGTTAGACCTCCAGTACATAACATTGTGAGAGAGTTTCGTTTATGTTCGAATAAAGCGTTCGATAAAGCGATCCGTACTTGTCGGTTTCCCAGTAAAAAGCTTCCGATACGTAGGCTTGGCCCCACGCGGCGCATTCTAGCAGATATATTTCATTTATTTATTCAATTATTTCATACTATTTATTTCTTTTTTTTTTGAAGGAATTAATTAATTTATTATTGAAGCGTGAGCGTGACCGAAGTTGGTCCGTCTGGTGCACCAACGGGGGAAGACGCAGACAAGGAGGAGATGCAACAAACTGACTTGATGAGTTCGATCGTACATGCGGACGAGTGCAGGGTCCCACGTTTAAGAAAATGTTTTTGCTTTTGAATGAAAATCTTATTTTGCTGGCTTCTCTGCGAAGGTTTGGTTGCTTACATGTTACAATTCAAGAAGAAAAATATAGTCATTGATATTTTTTTTTTAAATTTTCTTAAGCTCATCTATCTCTTGGAATTGAATACCTCATTAAACAAAGTTTTTTTTTCTCAAATATATATACATTCCATGTATTTGTTCTGTACATATTAAAAATAAATTAATGATATACTACACAGATGGTAGTAAACACATTAATAAATGTTAGACTGAGTAGACGGGACTGAATTTTCTTTAATTAGAGGGTTCGAGTTTGAATCCCGTGTATAAAAAAAATTATGTTGAAAAATCTTTTCTATTTACGGCCTTATAATAACGTAAATAACAATTAATCTCAATATGTACGTTAAGCTGACATAGAAATATATTGTGTAGATATTAAAAAAAAATTATCCACTTTGGTTATGCTGTTAAAATTATACAATTATATATTTTTAAATTGTGTATTTATTCATATTTTAAAAATGAGTTCCCGACCTAGTTGCACCTTTAATAATTTTTATTATTGTCACTCGTCCGTTTTTTAATACATACATCTATTTTACATGGAATAGATGCAAATGTATTAAGTCTCGAAGGTAATGAGTACACCGACACTGTAATACATAACTAGAAGACTGACTAATAATAATTTTTTTAGTATTCATATTAACAATAACTATTGATGGGTGACAACACATAATTAAAGGCAAAGGCATGACATATCAAATCATACATATACACTAGGTATAAAAAAACATATATCTAGTCAATTGAGTTTTGTGACATGAGTTCACTCTAGTTTCATTATGCTTTGAAAAGAGCTAATGAAATTTATATTTATAATGCATTAGAACTATTAATTAGTTTAATTAAGTAGGTCTATGTAATTGTTCGTTTAACCACTCAGTGGTAAGTAAGCTCTAGTTGATTCATGAGATAATGTTTCTGACCTATACGTGTAGCTAAGTTCAAGTTTGAGGGTTTCCTTGTTTGTCTAAACCTGGTAGTTGACTCATGTGATTTACATTGTAGGAGGTGACATATCTTGGTTTTGCTTGCAAGTGCCCAACATGGGTGGCTCGCACAAAGAAATTAACAGGATTATCATGGCTCAGATCCTAAAAATAGAAGTAAACTGAAAATGTTAGCAGATTTTAGTTTGTAGGACGTGGTTTGTGTTCATGTGCATGATGGAAGTATAATTATTATTATTATTATTTAAAAAGGATATGATAGAGTTGAATTAAATAGGAAGAGATTAAAAATAATGTAATGCAATGCAATAATTGGTGTAACACGGGATAATTACAAAAAAAAATAAAAAAAAAGAAAAAAGAAGAAGGAAGAAGAAAAAAAAAGGATGAAAAATATGAGCAAAAATAAAAAATATATTTTTATAATTTATCCTATCAAATGATGGAATTGAATAATTTTACAAGAATATAATACAAATGTGGGCCATCTTTATTTTTTATTTCATTCTATTGAAATCAAATATTGAACTAGAATAAAATTTATTTGTATCTTATCATTTTTTTTTTTTTTTACATTCTAAACTGTTTAAAAATGCATTTGTGCTACATCTTCTAATATCAGATATATAATATTACAATTTGGCTTTGAGCGTATCTACAACATAAATGATTCTACTGATTACTTAAACTTGATGATATTAAACAAGGCTTAGGTTGGAGTGGCCCTCAAAGTATTTTCCTATGAAATAGCAACTTATTGTCCAGGACGATCACTAGAAGCACTCTAATTCTCTCAGAAAGAGAGAGAGAGAAAGAGAGAGTTTAGCTCATGGCCATAAGGCGTAAAAGAAGGAATAATCCTACTTTTTCTTGAATGGTTTTGCAAACATGTATTGCTTCGATCATGTTTTATGAAGACAATTTCTTTGCTGAAAGGTGAAAGATCTGCCAATCTGAGATTGATTGTTTAACTTGTTTGAATATTTGGTGATTATCTTCTAATTTACTAATTAAAATCCCTTGATCATGTTTTTAGGGTGGGTGATCAAGTTGTTCTAATAAATAAATAAATAAATAAGTAAAATAGTAAAAAAAAAAAAAGTAGAGTTGAAAATTTTAATATGAAAAAAAATAAAAAAAATCCGTGGGAACAACTTAAGGAAAGGAAAAGGCTAACGTGACGAATAGAAAAAAGCAAAATAGAAAGTTTTCATTAGTCAGTTCTTGCTCGACAACACATAAAGTGATCGCAACAACAGTATGATCGCAAATACGTATTCTCATGCAATACCAAATGCTACAAGACGCTTCTCTCTTCGTTGGATAGCGTGAAATTTCATAAAGCCCTTGGCTTCGTCTAGACATTTTCTCCCTTACACGTCAAATCTAATGCTAAAAGCAGAAGGAGGGGGTTTAAATTGACTTTTGTAATTCATTTTTAATTATTAAATTAGTCTTGTTATATTAGGGTATCACCAACGCGGGGTTGGTAGCGCTGAGGTGACGCTTAACGAAGCACTACCTCAGCGCTACCAATCCCACTGGACGTTGAGTGTTCGGTACAGTTCGAGCACTCAACGCCCATTTCTTTTTTTTATTTTTTTTATAAAAGTTGCCGTGGCGGCTGGGTGGCACAACGCCATCCGCTTGGTTTGCACCGAGCGGATGGGCGTTGAAGATGCCCTTACCTTATATTAAAATTTATTATGTGATTATTTAAGGGTGTTGTCTGTACATTTTCTCACTTCTAGTTATAATTCATAAATAAAATTTTAATTTATCATTTAATTTACAATTAAAATAATCCACTTTTTAAACTAAATATTAGTTTAAAAAATTATAAAATTAAATGTTTCAATTTCTAAATTATCTTTATGTCCAAATAAAATTTATATTTAAATAGGCTTGTGAAGTGAGATTTTTATTAGAGGCCAAAGGTGCCATGAGAGCCTCCAAAGTCCAATCAGTGAGTTTGGATTTAGGATTAGGACGCCGAAGGTGTCATGAGAAGACGGTCCTGATGAAAAAACTCTAACTAACGTTCGATTCCACCTGATCGAGAGCGCATGTTAGCATAAAAATAAATAAATAAATAAAAGCACCGCACCCTCAAAGAGAAGAAGTCATTAATAACGAAGAATTGAACGGAAGGAGAGAAAGAAAAGCCAGGACCAATTAACAATTTCCTTTCTCAGGTGCTCCTTCCCCTTCCAACAACCTTAACCACCGAACGGCACGGCACAAGAGATCAAGAGATTCAGAGATTCAGAAATTCAAGAAGAAGCAGAAGAAGGAGGAGATCGAGAGAAGATGTCGTGTTCGTCTTCGTCGTCGGGATCGGAAGACGATGAAGGATTCGACGCGTATCGGAAAGGAGGATATCACGCGGTGAGAGTCGGAGATCAATTCGCCGGCGGCCGGTACATCGCGCAGAGAAAGCTCGGATGGGGCCATTTCTCCACTGTTTGGCTCGCTTACGACACGCGCTGCTCTGTACGTTCTTTTTTTTTTTTTGTTCTTGTGCCTTTTTCTTTTTCAGTAAATTGTGTTTGTTAATGTTCTTACGGTGTGATTTTGTTTAATTTAATTGAAGTCGATCAAGTTTGTGAGGATAAACGATAGATTTCATTTTGTTTTCGGTGTTTCCTGTTTGTGTGATCATGATCAGTTGCTATAGTCCTTTTCATCTATCTTTTGATGTTTTGATCTGATGCATGTGGGGAGAATTTGTATTTTCTCAATCGATCGATTGCCATGGTGTCTAGAGATGGATCTTCCTGTACGCAGAAGTTTCTTGTTCCAGG
>JAJIYU010017971.1:0-11438 GCA_030144865.1 Tinospora cordifolia | reverse complement strand
AGGAGTTATATCTAGGTGTTGAATGCATTATTTCCTTCACCCTCTGTTTTAGGGTGACTCTAAATTCTTGTTTTCAAGTTTTTCATTCCCGCTAAAAAATATAATGGATGATGAGGTTATTCATAATTTCTTGCATCATCATGCATATCTGTGCGTGATATAACTACACATTCTAATAAGCTTATAAAGTTTGTGGCCCTCACTTTATATTAGGTACATGATTTTTTAGTTAAGCACATATAATATAATTTAGCATGTGTGGTACCAATAAACAATCAATCAACACAAAACACACTAGCATAGTGGAATCCTATGCTTGTGCTCTTTCGTTAGAGTTTCAAAGTCTCACATTGACATCACCCATTGGTTGAAACATCCACTAAAGATTGTCACTATACCCAAACAGTTTTGCAAATGTTAGTAAAAGCTTTATTTAAAACAAATTTTACACAAAACTAACATAAACAATATATATACATATATATATATATATATATATATATATATATATATATAACAAGCATATGAATGGTATACAATGATACAGTTAAAAAAGAAATAACTTGTTCAAATGTACATTATAAAATTCTATATTTTTATACATCATATACATCAGCAACATGGATAGACTACAAATATGTGTTAAACATATTAGAAATAAAAATTAATAAGAAATTAAAATAGTAACAAATAAGAAAAATAAGCATCAAAAGGGAAATATAATCAAAGAACAATTCAAACACAAAATATGAAGAAAAAACATATCGAAGAAATGATTGTACGCCATAGGTTTTCTAGAAGTCTCAACATTGATATGTACCTTCTTCTCAAAATAAGGATTGTAAACATCTTCTTTCTTCCTTATACTTTGTAAATCAGAAATAAAATGTCATTTTTCCTCTGATTTCCTTTTCTTCTACAAAAAGGACATTGAGTGCCCTTGCAAACTCCTAAGGCTACAACTTTCTTCTTGTCTAGACTACTTCTGTTCTTCTTTTCAATAACATCTGCAAAACGAAAGACTATTTTGTTGAGGTTTCCGGTTTAATATTTTATATAAGTGTTTTTTCCTCATATTTCTAAAAGAAAAAATAGAAACTAATTGATAATGATAAATTAGGAAATTCACAAACGAAATTGTTCCAAATCTTAAAAGAAAACAAATTAATGGGAGTTGAAAAATGAAGGAAAATAACATGAAAGAACCCAAAAATGGAAGAAACAAACTTCATGTGTATTGTGTTCTTAGATGAAATTTTAAATTTGAACAAAACAATTAAAGAAAAAAAAGGCATAATTGTGTTTGACCCCTATACCCAAAGGAACCTAATACTTCTACAATTATTTTAATAAAAATGTTATTTTATTAAAGTTATAAAATGGTGGAAATTTTATTATTATTATTATTATTGTTATTTTCTAATTATTGATAAAATACGTAATTTCTTCAAGAGTTTTAAAATAATATAACGGATATTGAATTAATTGGGCTATGGTTAAAGAAGTAAACATTTTAAGGTAAAATCCAATGCTATTTGTTGAAATACTATCAATACTAGACTAATTGCAAAAGATTTAAAGAAAAAAAATTCAAGTAATACTATTCAATTCAATATATTGGTATTTAACTCTAATACTAAACAATGATGAGAGAGAGAGAGAACACCAAGAAACTTGTAAACAATGTTATTTAATTCATCAGACATGTTTTTACAATTTAATTTTTTCAATTAAATAATCAAACCTACTCAAAAAATAGTAACATGTTTATTAGATAAATTTAAAAAGTAGTAAAATTTTTTAAAAAAGTAGATGTTCATGAACAAAAAAAATATCAGTTCTACAATGATGACAAAATATTAATAAAGATAATAAATCAAAATAATTAAATTTTAATAATAAAAAGCAAATAAATCAATCAAATGTAATCGTAATTAATAATATTGAGGGGAATATGATAATTATGATAATCCTGTGTATGATATGCAGGTTGAGTATTGAACACATTATTATGTGAATTGTCTTTAAAAGGAAGAAGTACAAAATATGAGCAAAGTTACAAATTTGAGGAGAAAAAATGTGAGTTAAGACTTTGAAAAGAATTACAAATAGAAATGTATTTAATTCTTGTGAGAAGATGAAACTTGTAAAGTTTAATAGTATTAAGATTTGGAAGGTGGAGGATAAGAATTAGAGGAATGCGATATGTGCATGTAATTATAGAAATAATTATAGAAGGAAAATGTGACGAGAAGAAGAAATTTAAAAAGTTTTAGAATGCTAAAACTTTTTAAAAGGAGGGAGGTGGATTTAAAGGCATCAACTTTATGTGATATCCCAAACTGATGATTGGAAATGAATATGTTAATTTTTTTTTTCTAAATTAGAAAGGTGAAGATTAGGTTGAGTAGATTTAGAAATGCAAGTTGGCATATAGCGCATGCTAGGAAAAGTATCAAAAGTAAAGCTTTCACGATTACAATAGATGAAAAATTATTATTCTTATTGTTATTGTTGTTATTTTAACTTGACAAAATATACAATATTATCAATCTCTAACTTTTGAAAATTAAGAAGTTGTAATTATTTAATTATACTCATTCTTTCTTATGGATAAAAAGTGTGGTGAGCATTGGTAAGCATTGTCTACTTCCATATGAAAAGGCTAAAATAACACGTTTCCTTATAAGTGATAATTAGTAATATTCATTTGTCTTGGCTAATCAATACACAAAAGTTTAAAAGTGATGCATGACTCGACACACGTGCACAGATGTGCCAACAAGGTGATTGAGTGACTTAAAATGTATTAGACAAACAACACTAACACTTTGTATTTGTACATTATTTCTAGCGGTGATGAAGCTTTAATTTTGTAAGGTTAAGGTAGATTGGATGGATGATGTGTCCATAGAAGTAAAATCCACATTGCTTGTTTTGGTATCCAGGGATCAAATGACAATTGTCGAGAATCTAAAATGTGAGATAACCTTGTGATAAAAAAAGTGTTTGATTTGGACCCTTGAGATAGTAATCATGACAATCAATTGTTATCTTAGTGCCCCATGTCCATACAGGTATAATATTTTTTTGCCAGAATTTTTAACTACTTTTGGTCATTATATGTTAGAATTATAAAGGGTGTTGTTTATTATCTTGCAGTAAATGAAGTTTACACGGTGCACATCTATTGCAAGGTTCAATAAAAGTGATGTTTATAGAGCATCACTTTTGTCCACTAAACCACTCACCTCGATTTACCTTTGAAGAGTTAAAATCTAATTTAATGTTTGACATGATGGGTCTGTTCACCTTTTGATATAGATTGTTGGGCATTTAGCTTCATCTATCTATGTGTATGTTATACACAATCTAAATTTTATAATAATGCCTTCAAGTGAACTAGATTTTACAAAACATGCTTTTTCATATTATTCTTTCAATGTGATCTAATTTTTAAATGCTTGAGGTGTACCTATAGAGTCTTGTAATTACTTTGCTTGTTACTTGCTATTTTTTTTTGTCTTGTCACTTTTCCTTGTATCCATGAGACAATAGATTAGAACAAAATGTTGTCAATGTCATTTAGTCATAACAAAACACCCAATTTTGATTCATGAATCCCTTCACCTTATTTCTAGTCACATGTTTTTGCTTTTTGTTTTACTTTTCTCTTTTCAAGACCTAAACAAGAGGCCAAACTAGGTTAACACAAGTATTAAATGATGTTTGAAAATTTGAGTAAGGCCAAGAGCAAGTGCATTGACAAGGGCCATCAAGGTCGAGAATAAGGAAAATTTAATGAAAGTATGATTTTTACTAATTAAAGGAAGATGGAACTCCTTATTTAATCACGGGGAAGTTTCAAAACTCTATCTCCAAGCTGATGGATTTAGATGCTAGATAGTTGGAGCAACCAAACGTTAGTGTTCATGCTTTTGTTGACATCACTTACCTTATATTTACACTCCAAGATGCAACTTCAAGTATTTATATGATATGTCTATTTGAAAAAAAACCCTTTTTAACACTCCTCTTGATTATCCTAAATTACCATTTTAAGTTTTTGTGCTATTTTTTTTATTCTAACCTTATTATATTTATATATTAAACTATTGTATATAATAATGAACTACAGTATCTATATAGTTATTGATACAATAGACTAGATGAGTATCTAGCTTGGGTGGCATAGTCACATAAATGTGCAAGGTTTCATTTTAAAACCACATTTCTAGAGCAATAGAGATACTATAATTCACTGGTTAGTACAACTGATGACAATAAGGAGATACCTCAAAAATAAAAAGTCTAGGTCAAAGTTAAAGTTTAATGCTATGCTCTTAAGATAATTTTACCCTATATTGGTGGTTGTGATTTATGATAATTTTGATCAAAGATAATATAATTTATAGATCTTAAATCACAAAAACTCTGAACTAAGAAATAATCAATTCTCTTTCAAATACAATGAGATTAATACACAAATATCTAATAGTAAAAAATTTTAACTACTAAAATTTTTTTTGAATGAGATTCCATGTGGATGGAATGCATCAATAGTGCATTTAATTGATGGTTGTTATGTAAACAATTGATGACTGCAATTGACACAATTAGTTGTATGTTGGTGGATATAACTCTTGATCGTAGTGACTACTATCTCAAGGCTTCGTAAGTTTATCTCATGTCTAGATTCTTATTAATTGTCATTTAATCACTAGATATCTAAAAAAACAACATGCTTTTTACGTATATGGATACATCATCCATCCTATCTACCTCATCCTTATGAAATTTAAAGCTTCCTTGCCTCAAAAAATAATGTAGAAACATAAAGTGCAAAGCTATTGTTTGTCTAATACAAGCTGAGTCACTCAATCACCCTTTTGCACATATGCGCACATGTGGTGAATGATGCATCACGTTTAAGCCCTTGTATGCAGATTAATTAAGACAATTGGATATTGCTCTTAGACATTTCCCTTGTGAGATTTACTTCATCTTTATTCTACATTCTACTGTTTGAATATGTGTTCTACATGTAACTTATGATGCACACTCATGCTTTTTAGTGCTAGTATGACTTCTCTACTACTGCTTGAAGAGAGTCGCTTGTTTGAAGAATGGATTTGTAATGACTATATCTTTTGCAAGTAAAATTTATTTAGGATATTACCTTCCACATTCCGAAACAAGTTCTTGTTGTGTACTCAACTACTTGTTGAAGTTCAATTAATTTATACAGTCAATGACAAATGCGAGGTCATTAATATAAAATTACACAAAAATTTATAACTAAAAAAATGAAAGAATAAAAAATTGCAATAAAAAACATCTGATGAACCTAAATACATAAAAGTTGCATGCAAAAATCTTGGAAGGTATTGTACATGCAAGAGTTTGTTGAGCATGGTGGCTCATAGGGCAATGAGGTCGATGGTACACTTCAGACTCTCTAGTACAATGGGCGCCCTACATGGGTGACCTCAATGAGTTTATTTTTTTATTTATTTTTTAAAGCATTTCAATTTCCATTTGAATAGAATAATTATCTTTATCCACATTGATAGAATTGTATATATGTTTTTGTTTAATGAATTAACCAGATCATTCAACTTTGGGAAAAAAAAAACCTAAAAATGATAAAAAAAAAACCCTTATGAAAGCTTTAATGAATAAACATTGAGAAAAATGATGTTCTCTTCATGAAATGTCATTACCATATTTTATAAAATATGAGAATGATTGTTTTAATAAATTTATGTGAAAATATTTTAGAAAATACAAAAAATAGATGTAGTTTCAACAGCCTACTCATCTTACCTTTTAAAGGTTAGGAGGCCATTAACAACGCTCAATGGGCGCTGATTTGACGCTCATTGAGTAACGCATATATTAGACGCCCTGTTATAGGCGTTTACTTAGCGCTTAAAGGCATTGAGCACTTAGTATCCACCAAACACTTAATAAATATTTTTCGGGCTGTGGCTGCTGTCCCATTTATTGTGGGGTTGCTTAGGCAGCCTCATAAATATATATTTAAAAATATATATTAATTTATAAAATAAAAATAAAATTTTATTTGAAGTTAAAATAAAAATAAAATAGTTCAAAATAATTTTTAAAATAAATAAATAATTTAAACAAAAAATTTAATAATATTTTTAAATAACTATATAAAATAAAGAGTAATATTTTTTAAAAATATATTTTTAAATAAATATTTTTTAAATTAATATTTTAATAAATAGTTATAAAAAATATAATTTGTCATATAAATTAAAGTACTTATTTATATTTTTAACTTAAATATAAATAATGATTATTTTAAAAAATATATTTATAAATAAAATATTATAATTAATATATTAACTAAATTAATGTAATAGTAAGACCTCACAATGCATCTTGGCAACCCGAAGAGTCTTAAATTAGGAATGGTTAAAGCGTAAAAGCATTAAGGTTAACTGTGTATGTTTAGGCTTTTGAGTTCTTTTTTTTTTTGTTTTTTTAAAAAAATTGTTATTATAAACCGAACTAGCCAAAGCTTTACGCTACGTTTCTTCTGCTCAAAGAAATTGCTTTCCTGTATTCTCTGCAACTACAGACCCTCCTCACAACGATCTGCAATGGCGGCAGCCGCAATGCTGGTAGACACTAACTTGGAAGACGATCAGTTCGCGTCGATGACAACTGACGAAGTCGTTAGGGCGTCTCGCCTTCTTGACAGCGAGATCCGGGTTCTCAAGGCAGGAGAATCTCTTAAGTTTTTGGGAAACCTCACGTATATAATTCTACGGTGATTGCGTCTTTTTTTTCTGTTTCTGATTTGTGATGCTTTTGCTTTTCATTTGTAGGAAGAGTTGCAACGAACGAATCTCGAGTTGGAATCGGTCAAGGAGAAGACGAGGGAGAATCAGGAGAAGATCAAGTTGAACAAACAGCTTCCGTACTTGGTTGGAAACATAGTTGAGGTTGGTTGACTCCCCAAATGCGTTTGGTTTTAGGTATTTTGTTCGGGTGCGTGTTGGCTTCTTGCATTCATTTGACCTATTTTAGTTCAAGAAGTTGAATTTTGTGCTTTTGTCAAAGCAGAACCCTGATTTTGGTCGATTACCTAAAAAAAAAAACTTCACTTGTCATGAATTGGTTTCTAATACTGCAATTAATCATTGAAGGGATGAGCTTAAGAGGTCATTCTAACACAATTATCTTGTTCTTTTGGCAAACATAAGAATAAGAAACTAACGAACAGTGTTTTTAAAGCATATAATATGTAGTACACTTCAATTGCTCACCTTGTTAATTATTTTCTTACAGTGTTTTGAACCACCTCAATTGAGAGGGGTTAACTCCAAAACTGAAAACTCCAAGGCAGTGGAATGTCTAGGGACTAGGAATCAAGTAGAGCATCAAATTAGGAAAACATGAAAGCAAGGGTTAGGGAGAAAAAAAGAACAAGGCTTACTCGCATAATGTGAAAGATGTCTCCTCCGTGTCCTTCTTTTATAATGCTTTGTTTAGGTTTTCTGACAGTATCTTTCTTACGTTTATCTTATGCTTTTCGATTGAATCTTAATGACATGTCATGCTGACACTCACGGGAGATAGATAACAAGCATCAACTAGGGAGAGTTGTGGGGGAGAAAATTAAGAGGGAGGTGTGTTAGTATATACGAAAGAGAGAATGCATGTGATAACTGTTAGTGAGTTCTAATCCAGTTATTAGTCCCACTTCTATTATTTGTTCTTCCACGCTAAGACACGTCTTACACTGTCACACTAGCAAGAGGCCTTTTTTAGGAGAAAAACAAAACCATTTAGGACATGCTTTTATGGCACATTCTACATGGATGCTCCCATATCCGATCATCCAAGTTATGGTTGACCCAACTTGGTGGCAATAGGGGGAGAAGTATTTTGCAATATGAAGAACGGACCAAAAATGACTTCAGTAGTTGGCACTGTCTATGGGAACTAATGCATCTGTGTGAACTGTTGAGACTAAGGGCTTGTTCGTGGTGTGTTTTGTTTAAGGTATTAGTCTCACATCGGCTATGTTTTCTTACAAGTTAAGGGACATAAGATGTCTTGTCTATCATATTACAAGAAGCTTTTAACTATGGAGAAAAACAAAATCTATGTTACTTGCATTTATGACATGCTCTACATATGCACTTCTAGGCTAGATGACCCGAGTTAAGGTTGCCCAACTAAGAGGCCACAAGAGGGACAATATCTTCGTAACATATGGGATGGACAAAAAATCACTTCAAAGATAATGATGGGGGAGGGAGGGGACAATGAGAGACCAATTAGGGATAGAGAGGCCAAAGAGGGTAAATGTTGTAGCATCATGATATAAAGGTGGGAGATTGTGAGGTGGAGAGGGTGGATATTGTGCATTATTAATGGGAGAATCAGCAAGCACAAGGGGGTCCTCATCCCCTTAATGCGATATCTTTTTTTACCTTTTGTATTTATTTTATTTTTTTGGTTTTTCTCTTGGGTTTTAAGTCTAACAATGTGGTTCTTTGCAAGAGGGCACACTATTATGCATATTGGTTTGTTTCGTCTATCTTGGACTTAGAATAGGAAAAAGATTTTATTTTATTTATTTATTTTTAATAATTTTAAAAACTGACATGAATTGCCATTTTCCTTAGTTGGTGATTTGAGGTTAATTCTACAAATTCAGTTTTAAAATTAATGATTTGAAGAATTCCTCGGGCAAATTTATGGTTGCCTTTGTTGTGGCAGTGGGATTATAGTAGATAATAATTGGGTGATTGCTTTGTTTTGGGTTTTTAACTCCTTGTCCAATTGGCCTTTGGTTTACATTTGGTTTCTTGATTCTTAGTAATAATATTTTATTCTTTTAATATGAAAAAGATTGAATCATGAAGAGTACATGGCTTTTTCTAGTATTATCAAAGCCTCATTTAGGGCCTCGCCTAGGTCCTTGAACTAAGGAAACAACCTTAGATCCACCTTGACCTTGGAGGTGGGTTCTTTGTGATTTATTTCAAGGTTGTTTATGAAAATTTTCTTTTCTTAAAACAAAAGCTTCTTGATCCTTAATACTTGAACCATTCAAGCCATAAAACCCAATAATATCGAGCTTTGCTCCAATCATTTTTTGACTCCAGTGATATTTTGATGTTGAAAAGTTATTATCACCTATTTTCATCTAATTGTCAGTGCACTTCTTTTTTATTTTTGCAATTTAAAATAAAATGGCTAATATAATTATTATTAAAAATATATTTAAATATATAATTTTTGTTTAGATTGAATAAACAAAATCATAAATAAAAGTATATCAGATTTATTTATTTGTTTATTTGTAAATAAATATAATCTTATATAATTTTATTTATGATTTATGTAACAAAATTAAATAATTATTATTCATAGTTATGTGTGTGTACCAAGTGTCTATATATTGGAACTAATGAATAAACAAATGAAAATTTCAAGGACCTCTAAATAGATATTTCATGTGTTGTGTAGGCCTTGCCCGATCTACGTTAGGTATAATGACAGCCATTACTTTCTCCACAACTCGCCTTGACAACATTGCTTTTTTTTTTTCCCATCTTAAAATTGCTCATAGAGGCTTCCTTGTGAGAAATCTACATGTCTGCAAAGTGAAAATTTTGGCACGAGTTCATTGAATCTACATCGTTTTTTCTTATGTATAAAGACCTTCAGTAAATTGGATGGCTTTGTAGAAAACTTCTTCTCAAAGGATCCATGTTTCTCTTTGATAGTCATATCATTCAATCCCCTCTTCTATGCAACATTTCCGAAGAACTGAATTTATTATCTCCAAGATGAGATGACATAGCTCTAAAAGCAGCCATAGATTAGATGACATTGAACTTGTTCTGAAAATTTTCTAGGTCTTTACCAAAAGACAGTATATTTTTCCTCACCAACAACTTGTGCTCTCTTATTTCAATGTTTGAACTGTATAAAATATCAAATCAAGACAAAGAATATTACTTATAAAAACCTTGCCTTTTCTGTTTGACAAATGATGATGATATTTAGTTACAGTTAGGTAGCAGTCATTATATATTAAGCTGAATGGATGTGGTATAGTTAGGAGCCTAGGCGCCCTCCTCTAGGGTGGGCTCTTTTGGTGTATGGCTGTTTCTCCATTTGTTTTGGCTAGGTGGAGTTCTTGTTCACTCAAGCCTTGCTTTATATTTGGCCCTTTTCTCCTTTTGTTTTTGGTTAGGTGGATGTCTTGGTTACCCAACCCTTGCTTTATGTTTGGCCCTTGTACCACTCATGCATACATATATTATGTTTCTTGTAAAAGAAGTATTTCAAGAGCATAATTCACAATTTTGCCCTTTTTTTTTCCTCTTTTCTATTTCTACATTGAAGGTATGCAATTCCAGTATTTATTTCGGTATTCTTTTGCATGCACGCGCAAATTATGATGTTTATATTTGTCTTGAATATGCTATATTCTTATGTCGATATAGTTTTAGAAGGGAATTAAATGTTATTTACACATTTTAAAGATTTTGGAGATGAATCCTGAAGATGAGGCTGAAGAAGATGGTGCCAATGTTGACCTAGACTCACAGAGGAAGGGAAAGTGTGTTGTGCTTAAAACATCTACGCGTCAGGTATGTACACATTTCTTGTTCTCTTCTTTTTCACAAACGTCTTCAATGGAGTATCCTCTTTATGTTATTTTTCTCCTATCTTTGACATTTTACTCGTCGACAAATGTTTTCAAACAAGCATTGCAGACGATATGGTATAAACTATGGGCATATCCAAACAAGACCTGACCAAACCTGTCCATTTTGGGTTAGGTCTATGATAAAGGTTAGGTTGTTCAGATTGTTTTTCGGTAACCTAACATGGTTGGATTGGTTATTGGGTGTTGCTCAATTATTATGGAGTTAACATATAAATTAATGAAAATATTTTTTTGAAAGAAACAAAATAAGAGATATTATTTAAGTGGAAGCACTCTACAAATAGTGGTGTCCCAATTTGGGAAAAAGAATCACTCGTCACAAACTACATAATATAGGAGGCCACCCTAGAAGCCAATCTCCTAAAGAATACCCTTTAGACAATTTACATGAATTAACCCAAAGAGAACCGAGATAGACATGTTTTTTCCAACTACCCTTAACAGACACCATTTTATCATAAAAAATATATATTAGTCCTCTGTTGCTATAGACCTTAAACCACTAGAGAGACCATAACTCATCGATAGTAGTCACTTGTGATTTTTTCTGGGGAAAATACCTTAACGAAGAAATCGAGGATAATCCATCCCATTGTGACATTTCAACCCATTTTTATCATACCTTCTTCAAAAATCTGCAATCCAAAAATATATTATTGCAAGATTCTCCATCTTTCATACATAAGATACACCACTAGGCGACAGAGCA
>JAJIYU010017970.1:0-11449 GCA_030144865.1 Tinospora cordifolia | reverse complement strand
TTAAGTTATGTTCTGTTAAATACAATCAAGGCATGAAATAATTGAAATAGAAAGAAAGTCAAGTGTGTGTCACTTGTAAAGTAACACCGGCCCAGCCCGCCGTTTGGTTTAGCCCACCGTCAAGAGAATGGAGGTCGTGTCCAATGCTTAAAGGTACGGGGGTTGGGGTGTTACATCTAAACAATGTAACAAATAGAAAACAATCAGTCATGCATCACATTTGAGACTAAGATAATATCAGAGAGAGTGGATAGTCATGTCCACTTGTTATATACTAAGCCCCTTCTAGATCCTCGCTTTGTTATTCCAATCATCATGTATCTTTCACCTTAATGATTTAATATCATGATTTCTTAGTATTTGTAACACTTGTAATAGTGGACAGTCAATTTCTGATGATCTCCTAATAATCATAGTGTATGGTCTGTGCAATATGCCAAAATTGGGTGATCGTCATGTGTTTCCATCCCTAAGTGTCTTAACATAAGTGAAAAATATCATATCGGTCTGTGTGCACAAGCATTCAAATTCAAGTGAGGGTTCACCATGTTACTGCTTTCAATACTGTGGTAATTCCACGATTTTTAGTCACATTACCATAGTAACGTGGGGTGTTACCACGGTACTGCGACGGTTTTCCAAGAACTACACTTTTGTGCCTCTGCTATTGACTTTTGGTAAATGGCACTTCGACAACTAAGAGTCTAGCAATAGAATGTAAATCATAATGACTAAAAAAGTGTATACCTTAATCCCCTTTTCTACTTCTCTCTGATTATTCCATTCACTACATGGTAGCTAAGTATGGTTTGAGGGTTCTATTTGGTCAAGAAGACGTATATGGGCTTAGTCAGTGCATGATAATCATTGAAACATAGTTTCTACATGAGTTATAGTGTGTTACCTACGTGTAGGTGTGCATAACTGCGTCCCAGTTTGATTCCAGACCAACAACACCGTCTGTCTTCATAGGATAGTTGGAAGAGGATCGAAACTTGGTAAATCTAGTTTAGACTCCACGCGGAATCATGCGGGGAAGAAGGAAATCAACAATAGATTGCTAGGGTTTCCTTTGCGAGAAAAATGAGTAGTTGCGGAATCGAGTTGGGCAACTAGGGGCTTCTTTGCTAGTGGAGGAGGCAATTGCAGAAGAATTAGTGTGTTTAGGGTATTTGTTTGCATATAAATTATAGATATCTCAACGCCCCAAAACCTCCATTTCTTATCTTCAATCGCAATACCAATGTATCGAGTCCCAGTACAACGGTATTGGGACTGTTTCTAATCGTATGACCACGTTTCGACACTGTAGTACCACGTGTTTGCTCAAATTCCTGAGTTTTCTAATTGCAGTACCACGATATCCCATTTTCAATACTGCGTTATCACGTCAGCATCTAAAATCACAAAATTCAATTGCAGTACCATGGTACCTTCATGTAGTAACATGGTCCCTATGCAAAAGTCCCACTTTCACAAACTGTGACACACTCACCCAAACCGGTACCATGGTAGTCACGCAGTTCCTTTCTTTTTATTTTAGATTACTCCTGAGATCACTGCAAGTGTATGAGATCGTAATAATAATACATGGTAAGTTACCAGATATCGTCCTTAGGGAATGATTTATGGCTATGAATCTCAAAGTCCACTCTAATTTTACTAAGGCTAGAAACTCAGTTGAAGATTGAAAACTTAAATTAAATCAAAAGGAAGTTGAAAGCAAACAAGTATTTGATTGAAAACTATATGAATTAAGTACCTAGGATTGTGAAATCTCATGTATTCACCATCAATTCTTATTTCAATTAATTCGATTCTTAATTCTACAGGTTATAACACTTTCACTAAAACCCTCTCCTGAGGCGCCTTAATACATATTAGTCAAATTGCCTAATATCCCCTCTCAAGGCATACAATTAATGAACCAATGCATTAAAATCCTAAAACCCGTGCAACCTCCTAAATAATCAACAACCTTTTGGTCAATTGATTGTTCTAGGTCTATATTTTGATTATCCAACTGTTAAACCTCTCTTCAGAGTTAATTTAACAATATGAGATCAATCTATTTATGACTAGCAAATAAAAAGCATTAATCACACAAAATAGAAAATAAAACATCAGAATAGATTAATTGAAAATCAGAATCAAAGGTTCCTACAATTGAAATCACATCCTAGAAATTGAAACGCCTAGCCAGACATAATATAAGGAGTATCGAACAAAGAATTAAATAAAATAAAGATCATACTAGATTTCAATCTTGTTCTTTGTGTTCTTCGTCTTTACTCGAGCTTTCCACCTCTGGCCATCAAAACAAAATAACTAGCGACTGAATAATGAAAAAAATCTAATAGGAGGGGCTACTTATAGTTTTTCTCTAAAAGACCATAGGAACCTTAATTAGATACTAACATAATACGTTAAATAACAATCGTAATCGCAAAACTACAATCCTGGACCACAGTCACATGGTCATCTCTAAAAAATTCAAAATTTCCACTCAATTTGTGCCAACCTCATCACAGTGCCGCAGTCATGGGTGGGGGGGACAGCGATCTTGATGTTGTGTTTGATGCTCTTCACAATTTTTGCATCTTGTTGTGTGCAATTATGAACAACAGATATGGACTTGACTGTTTTGGGCCGTCAATGCTTGATTGGGCTTGTTTTACACTTGGGTTTCTACTTTTGCTTATTTTATGTGCAAAGATTCAAAGGTTTTAGCCATCTTCTACCTTTATATCTTCACCTATTTAACCTATATCTACATAAACTAACTAGAAACTTTTCTCGAACATTATATCAAACATATAAACATATAAAAACCATATTAAAATTCTTTAAATAGTAAAAAACATGCAATACTAATATAAATTATCATGCACCTAATTATAAACAAATATGTCCTAATTCCTAGCTAACCAATGCAAAACATATATATATATATATATATATATATATATAGTATGCAATGCAACTGACAAACACGCCCAAACTTAAACTATTGCTCGTCCCCGAACAATGACTCAATTTCTAAAACTTACACACCATACCATGTATATAGTTAAATTCTTTTTCACCCATTATCATGACCTCAATCTTCCATTCCTATAGTTTGTGCTTCATAGACACGTCTCTAGGGCCATTCTAGTTGTCTTGATTTTTAGTCTACCCTCCATTCTTCCTCAACTTCACCCTCTCATCCATTAGTATCTCAATCCTCCTAGACCTTGTAGGTGATTTATAGTTGCCATCCCACTCTTAGAAATCCTCCCCTAATACCTAAGTACACAAACCCTCTCAATGCTCTCTTCTATCTATCCTCTACTAAAATCAGACTGCCGTTAGGATCAGTGGTCTTTCTTTTAGGTTGTAATGTGGCCTAGCTCAAGGTACAAGTGTAATGAGATTTTAATTTTGACTCAAGTGTACACTCATAGCAATAATAACAACCTATTTTTATTTTCTCATTGTAGCTTGATACTTTCTGTTCAATCCTTTGTTGTCTTCATTCTTCCTCACAACCTTGCTTTCACAGCTCCCCTAAACTTATTTAATCATGTAGATTTCAATTTCTATCCATATGTACACACAAATAAAAATAGGAAGTTCAACATCATTGATAATAATGAAATACTGAATAAATATAACTTTTCTTTTTCTTTTATCTTATTTTAGAATAAACACAATAAAAACAAAAGCAAAAAATTGAAAACATATGTATCTCAATGTCAGCATCTCCTCTTTTCACATCATTAGAATAAACAACATTATAACCATGAGTGCACAATAATAGGTTCAATTGAGATATGTATAAAAGGATAGAGTATTTATATATAATGTTTAAGTTCATAACAAGAAAATAGTCTTTCGCTCAAAATTGGCTACAAATGATTATAAGTGTCAGGACCGACATTTAAGCCAAAACTCAAATAATGTTGGCTACATCATTTCCCTCCTAAAGTTATTCGTAAGTAGTGTTTAATATAGATTTGATTATTTCAAGAGTTTGTGAAAAATTCTCTCAACTTGTGATTTGGTTTCCGCTCTTCACTTTCCTCAATTTTTGGATTCTCATTCTACCTAAGACTGAAGAGCTCCATCGAGGTTGAATTTTGGACAAACCAAGCACACATATTGTTTGAATATGTCCTAGTTCTTTATCTCATCACACTAAAGGAATTTTCAATTTCATAGGTCACTCAATAAGAATTTTAAAAATATGGCACGGATCTAGCCTAAATGACACCTATATGCTCTATATGCTCATGCTTATGTCCTAAAACTAAGATGCACATGAATTGACCCTAAATAAATAAATAAACTATAGGTAATGAATGAATTTCAATAATAACTATCTAAATAAATGATTGTGTGACACACTCATATATATATGTATGTATGTATGTATGTATGTATGTATGTATGTATGTATGTATGTATGTATGTATGTATTCCTTCTTTAGTGTAATAAATATCTCCAGGCACTCATGATTAATGTTGATCTTAGCTTCTTTTTCAAGTAGATTACATAAAGGATGAGTAGTCTGAAGCTATTCTTAATAAAACAGTAATAGAATCCCATATGTCCCAAGAAACTGTGAACTTCTCGAACAGATGTAGGTGCTTTCAAATTCTCAATCACTTCAATCTTTGCACGGTCCACCTCTAGTCCTCGAACAGACACTTTATGTCCTACTACAATGCCCTCTTTCACCATAAAGTGGCATTTCTCCTAGTTAAGAACCAAGTTCTTATCTTCACAACATAATATAACTCTTTCTAGATTGAAGAGGCAGCCATCAAATGTAGCACCAAACACAGAGAAGTCATCCATGAATAATTCCATAATATCTTCTATCATATCAACAAAAATGGCAATCATGCATCTCTAAAAAGTAGTTGGTGCATTGCATAGACTGAAAGGCATCCTGCGAAAAGCATAAGTACTATATGGACAAGTGAAAATACTCTTCTCTTGATCTTCTGGAACAATAAAAATCTAATTGTACCCTGAGCACCCATCTAAGAAGTAGTAAAAGTCATATCCTACAATTCTGTCTAACATCTGATCTATGAATGGCAGAGAAAAGTGATATTTTCTGGTGGCTTTATTCAACTTCCTGTAATCAATGCAAACATGCCACCCTATAGTAGTTCTAGAAGCAATGGTCTTACCTTTTTCATTGGTAACTACAATAATTCCTTCCTTCTTAGGCACCACATGAGTAAGACTGACCCACTGTGAATTTGAAATAACATAAATAATCCCTACTTTAAGCCACTTCATTACCTTTTTCTTTACCGCCTCCTTCATTATAGGATTTAGTCTCCACTGATGCTCTATTGTAGGTTTATGAGATTCTTCCATTAAGATATTGTGCATGCAGATAGCAGACTTATGTTCTCGAAGCACTCTTAATAGTTTTTCTTCTTGAATAGAGGTTAAGGAAGAAGAAATAATGACTAGTAAGGATAGTGCTCCACCCAAATAGGCATATTTTAGATGATTAGGAAGGGGCATTAAGTTAATGGCGTTAGAAACATCCTACCGATTTTCAGATTGGGTGGGATTAGGTAAGGGAGTGTGTGTGCTATTAGGTTTAGGTGATGAGGCTTCCAAGGCTAGAACATTTACTCTCTCGATTTTAGTTATGGGTTGGGAAGGGAAAATAGAGCAAGAAATGCACCCAACCAAATCATCTTGAGAGCTTAATTCATCCACTACTTCAATAAAGCAAGAATTTATCACCTCTATTCTCTTGCATTCATGTAGATCGTTAGGGAATTTAATATACTTATAGAGATTGAAAACTACTTTACCTTGATTCACCCGTAAAGTAAGTTCACCCTTATGTACATCAATTAGTGCATGGTCTGTAGCTAGGAATGACTTCCCAAGAATCAATGGAATCTCGCCATCTTCTTCCATATCCAGAACAACAAAGTCCACTAGAAAGATGAACTTATCCACCTTTACTAGAACATCTTCTATAATACCCTGTCAGTAAGTGAAAGATCTATCAACAAGCTAGAGAGAGATAGTAGTAGGCTTGATTTCGGACATTCCTAGTTTCTTGCATACTGACATTGGCATGAGGTTAATGCTTGCCCCCAAGTCATAAAGTGCCTTCTTAAAGGTTTATGAACCAATGTTGCATGGAATAGTGAAGCTCCCTGGATGTTTCAATTTCTGTCGACGCTTTTTATGTAGAATAACACTGCATTCTTCAGTTAACTTCACTGTTTCAAAGTCTTCTAGTTTTACTTACTTAACATGATTTCCTTCATGAACTTGGCATAGTTAGGCATCTGCTATAATGCTTCTACAAAAGGGATGTTTATATGAATTATCTTGAATATCTCCAAGAACTTAGCAAATTGTTCATCCAATTTCTTTTTCTGAAACCTCTGAGGAAATGGTAGTGCTGGAGGTTCAAGTTATTTGCTGCATTGAACAGTTATGCTTGGACATCTCACCTCTGCTTTTTGTTTAGGCTCACTCTACTCTACCTTAGCCAGTTGTGGTGATGCAACTTTCTTAGAATTTTCAGTTTCTTCAATTATAACAGTAGGGCTTGATGGATAGGATGGCCTTTGTACTTCTTTCCTAGTTCTAATTGTGATTACCTTGCATCTTTCCTTTAGGTTTACTTGAGTATCATTGGGGAAGGAACTATGTCTCAAGGTTCTTTATTGTAGTATTCACATTCCCCAAAACCTCCAATCCTAAAACTCTATTGTTATTTTTATCCACTCTGCCTATCAACTCTTTAAAGAAGCATGTTTGCAAATTCAGAATCTCATCCAACTTAACATTCATAGATGGCTTCTTATCATGTAGGCCTTGCTAAGGGGCATAACCTGGTGGCGCTTGCTGAACATTTTTGTTGCTTGCATAAGAGAAATTGTCATGGTTGCAGATCCCCAGATGATAAAATTTAGGCAAATTATACCCTTGAGGTTGACCTTGGTAATTATTGAACCTATTCAAAGCATTCAATTGCTCTATGGATGCATCTTCAAGGTAAACAGTTTTATGACCTTCAACTATGGCCAAAATATATTGATTATGTTATGGTTGTCGAATCTGGCTATTGCCAAGCTTCTTAGTTAAGTTATTAATCTGATGGGTCATAGAAGCAATCTAAGACTGTAGAGCTGTGATCTCATCCACCTAGTGTAATCCAACCCTTTTTACTAAGCCTCTCTCTAAAACATGACCATAAGCATTAGCTACCATATCTTCTATAAGCTGAGTAGCTTCAGAAGTAGACTTTCCCACCAAAGAACCTTCTGCTGCTGAATCCACCAATGCTCTAGTAGGTGGTGTCAATTTGCTATAGAACATCTAAATCTAAAGCCATGGGAGATAGCCATGTTGGGACATCTTCTTAATAAATCTTTGAGCCTCTCCCAAGCTTCATAGAGAGCTCAAAATTTGACTGCTTGAACAAGCTAATCTCACCCTTCATTTGATGAACATTCGTAGAATTGAAATATTTTTGTAGGAATTTTTGTCCCATGTCTTCCCAGATGGTGATGCTACCTAGTAAGAGAGTCAGTAGCCATGTCCACGCTTTATCCCTCAAAGAGAAAGAGAAAAACCTTAGCCTCAACTAATCCTAAGTCACACCATTCATCTAGATCGTGTTGCATATTTTCATAAAAGAGTTCAAATGTGCCACAGGATCCTCAGTAGATAAGCCCCCAAGCTACTGTTCTTGCACCATAGTAATTATAAAGGGCCTCAACTCAAAGTTATTAGCATTGAAGGGGGTTCTGGCAATTCTGGAGTAATTTTTATTCAATACAGGTTTAAAGAAATCCCTTAATGGTGCCTAACCATCATTCCCAACAACTGATCTTCTGCTTTCAGTCATATCAAATGTATAACCTCTAGATTCCAACCGAATTTGCCTAATGGTCTTCTGCAAATTAGGATCCTTCAATCCAAGAGAACTTTTGTTCATCCAAAACCTGAAACACCACAAAAAATCAAAAAGATCAAGTATACTCAATTAAGCAAAAGAAATAAAATAAAATAAAATAAAATAAAATAAAATAATGTCTTAATTAAAATTTAACCAATTTCAATTGATTTTAAGATTATTAACACCATTCCTCGACAACAACGTCAAAATATTATTGAGATCATTGTAAGTGTATAGGATCAAAATAGTAATATAAGGTAAGATACCAGATATTGTCCTAAGGGAATAGTTTATGACTAATAATCTCAAATCCCAATCTAATTTTAGTATCAATTTTATTAAGACTTATAACTAAGTTTAAGATTGAAAACTGAAATTAAATCAAAAGCAAGTTGAAAGCAAACAAGTATTTGATTGAAAGCTATATGAATTAAGTATCTAGGATTTTGAAATCTCATGTATCCCCCCTCAATTCTTATTTCAATTAATTTGATTCTTAACTTTGTAGGTTATGGCACTTTCACTAAAACCCTCTCTCGAGGCGCCTTAATATGTATTAGTCAAATTGCGTTATACCCCCCTCCTAAGGTGTACAATTAATAAACTAATGCATTAAAATCCTAGTTCTTGTACAACCTCCTAAATAATCAACAACCTTTTGGTGAATTGATTGTTCTAGGTCTATATTTTAATAATCCAACTGTTAAACCTCTCACCCGAGTTAGTTTAACAATATGAGATCAATCTATTTATGGCTAGTAGATAAAAAACATTAACCACATAAAATAGAAAATAAAACATCAAAATAGATTAATTGAAAATCAGAATCAAAGGTTCCTACAATTGAAATCACATCCTAAAAATTGAAACACTTAGTCGGACATAATATAAAGAGTATCGAACAAAGAATTAAATAAAATAAAGATCATATTAGACTTCGATCTTGTTTTTCATATTCTTCTTTGTCTTTGCTCGAACTCTCCACCTCTGGCCGTCAGAACAAAATAACTATCAATTGAATAATGAAAAAAACCTAATAGGAGGGGCTATTTATAGTTTTTCTCTAAAAGACTTGTAGGAACCCTAATTAGAGACTAGCACAATATGTTAAATAATGGCCCTAATCACAAAACTATGATCCTGGAATACGGTCACATGGTTATCTCTCAAAAATTCAAAATTTCCACTCGATTTGTACCAACCTCATTACAAGACTGTGGTCATGGCTAGGGGGATTGTGGTCATGGCTAGGGGGACCATAGTCATGGCTAGGTGGACCACAATCTTGGCGTCAAGTTTGGTGCTCTTCATGATTTTTACATCTTATAGTGTGCAACTATGAATAATGGATATGGGCTTAACTGTTTGATTGGGCTAGTTCTACACTTGGGCTTTTGCTTGTGCTTGTTTCATGTGCAAATATTCAAAGGTTTTAGCCATTTTCTGCCTTTGTATCTTCACCTATTTAACTTGTATCTACATAAACCACTAGAAACCTTTCTCGAACATTATATCACACATATAAATATATAAAAACCATATTGCAATTCTCTAAAATAGTAAATAACATGCAATACTAATATAAATGATCATGCACCTTATTATAAACAAATATGTTCCAATTCCTATCTAAATAATGCAAAACATATATAAAATATATATATATATATATAATATAACTAGTATGCAATGCAACTAATAGTTAGTATCCCTATTTTCTAAAATTCTTGGGGTTATTACAAGTGTTCCTCAATAGTATCATCCGAGGATCCATCAACATGAAAACTTCTTAAATGCCAATAACAGAAACGTCTAGCAAGCCCCACAAAGTTATGTTCCTCATCAAAGCCTACATGAAAAGAAGTTGTCATTTGAAGATAAACTAGATGAGATAATGAATATGTAGGCTCGATTCTTTAAAGAATTGATTGGGAGGATAGATCAGAATGATAACAGTCTCAAGATTAGAAATACAAATGGGAAATGTCAATGCAACAATTAAAAATCTTGACACTCAATTGGGACAGTTAGCACAAGTGTTCTCCAATCAACAGCGAAACTCTTTTCCTAGTGACACTCAAGTCAATTCTAAAGAAAGTTGAAATGCCATATTTACAAGAAGTGGGATAGAGATCCAGAGTTCACCCATTCCCTCTAGCCCTACTATCCCTATTGATGACTCTAATAAATCCAACGGGCTAGTTCCTTTAGAGCAACCAGATACAATGCCAACTGATGTGGAAAAGAAGAAAAGCAGATTTCCTAGAATTACTATTCAAGGGAACAAAAAGCTTGAGCCTCCTCTATTGCCCTTTCCTTAGTGATTTTATAAGAAGCAAATAGATGAACAGTTTGCATGGTTCTTGGACATGTTCAAGAAAATTCATATAAACATCCCCTTTGTTGAGGCATTGTAGCAGATGCCAAACTATGCCATGTTTATAAAAGAAGTCGTGTCTAAGAAGCGTAAGCTAGATGATTATGAAATAGTGACGCTTACTGAAGAGTGTAGTACTATCCTTCAAGGAAAACTTCCCCAAAAAGTTTTACTATTCCTTGCACTATAGGCAAAACAACTGCTGAAAAAGCTCTCTGTGACTCGAGGGCAAGTGTCATGCCACTGTCACTGTACAGACGGTTGGGCCTATCTGAAATCAAGCCTACAACTATCTGTAATACCCCAGAATTTTGTAAAAAAAAATAATTTAAAATAAATAATAAGTTGAATAAATTAATTTCAAAGATTCTAAGAAATTTTGAGTGCAAATGGTGGGTTGGCACATGAAAAATAATTTATATTGGAGATATAATAAAAATTAGGATAATTAAATGAAAATTAAGGTTTAGTAAAATTAATTATGAAATTTAAGGATTTTCTTAAGGAATAACTAAAAATAAGGTGTACACACATATTAGCTAATATGTGAATGAATAAGGTATGTGTTAGCATAATAAATGTTAATACTATGGGAATATGTACAAAAAAAATCAATATAATAAAATGTATTTATTAAAAAAATCAAACATTATGTAAATAATAGTGTATAATTACATAATTTATCTGAAAATGAAATAAAGAAATAAATTATGTAATTATGGAAAAGGAAAATACAAATTATTCAATTATTAGCATTAAAAATACAAAAGAAATGGGAAAATGTCTAATAAATACAATATTAAATAAATTAGAAAGGAGAAAATAATAGAAATTCCTTAAAATAGGATGATTTGTGCAAGAATCAATGTTTACATAAGTTAGAAAGTGAAAATGGATTGAAAATTGGCAATTTTTAGATAAAAGAAACCTTAGAAACTGATTTTTGTAATTAGAAACACGATCCAACGGCCAGAAATCCATCATCTGTAAGATCTGGAATCTCACGGACAGGATCGGATCTTTAAACAACTCCCTGATGCACCAGATCAGCCAGATCGAACGACCACGATTCAGGATGTGTGATTCGAGGACTATCGAACAACCCAGATTCAAGATAGATAAGATATGATGC
>JAJIYU010017969.1:0-11453 GCA_030144865.1 Tinospora cordifolia | reverse complement strand
GCCCACTCGGTATCAACCCGTTCATGGCATGTGTCGGCATCAACCAGTTACATGTGGTGGTGACTCACAAGGTACTATGGTACACGACCCTCAAGTGCTTAGGTCTGAAAATCATATGACCTAACTCATATGAAAAGAACATCCATAGCGTCGCCTTGACCACTATGATGGTACGTGGTTATTATCACCATCGTCTCATATTAACCCTCATATCATGATATCATAAAATAAATTTTTTAATATAAAATCAAACTAAAATTTAGAATATATACAATCGATTCATGAAATACTCATAAAACATGCATCATACTTTAATTTAAAAGCCTAAGCATGATACTAACATGACATTGATGATATACTTGCTTAAACATGTATCAAAACTGAAAAACAAAAATAAACTTTTAAAATCTTGAAATGAAAATTGAAAATCTTTGATTTCAGTGAAAACACACAAACAATGAGTATGCCATAAATTTAAATAAGAACAGAAGGGTGTTCTAGAAATCACTTGCACCTTATGACGCTTTTTTCAGAAATTTATGCAACAATTCCCCCACGTACTAGTGTCAACAAAGATCACCCAAATTAATTTTCCAACCCAAGAGGAAAACTTCTCACACACAAGAGAGAAGAAAGATAGGTGAGAAGAGGTGTCAAGAAGAAGGTTTAGAGAAAATAAGAGGAAATTTCAACTCTTATTTTTGGAATGAGGAAAGTGAGAGCCTAAGGGGTTTATATAGATTTTCAAAGGAGAAAAAATAGAAACTTTTGAGTTTTTATGGAAGTAATATACCTAAATTGTCTAGAATTTCGTATTTCCTAATTATAAGAGGAAAATAAGTGTATTTTGGATTTTTTTGAAATTTAAAAATCAATTTTTGGTATTTCTCTCAATTTTTTCGCTAATTTAAGCAATTTTTTCATCAATTTTTTTGCATTTTTTGGCGCATTGGATCATCCTCAAAACACGCACACAAATCAGATCGGAGGGTCGAGATTAGTGGGCATGGAGTCACACCGTGTGAGTACGCGATTGGGATTTCGCAGCTTTCATCGTAGCCATCCAATCATCCTTGATCATCTCCGTTCGTTCGATCTTCGTTATCCTGTGCACTTGGGCATTGGTGCTGATCATCTTGCGGCCATTGAATCGTGAGATTGGATTCAGATCGAATGTTTGCAACCATTGGATGCGTTTTCAATTATATTTATATGATTTTTAGCCGAATTTCATGTTCTATTTTTGGATTTTTGCCAAACCTTAATCCAAATTGACTTTCTAATCTTGTTTTCATCAAAAATTGCACATTTCCTTGTATTTTTTGGCTATGATATCCCATTATATACATTATATTCATATATTTTCTTCCAAAAATCCATTAAATTGATTTTATTCCTTATTTGACTAAACTAGGACTTACCAAAATTTTCATCCGTCAATTTTGTATAATTCTCTAAATAAATTTTCAAACTTCATACAAATTTTTGAGATGTTACAACCTACCCTCCTTAGAGAAATTTCGTCCTCGAAATTTGTACATATTTAGGTATTCCTCATGAATAGAAGCAGGTACTCGGTCTTCATTTCACTTTCGAGTTTCCACGTGGCTTCTTCTATCGGATGATGTTTCCAAAGTACCTTAACTAATGGGATATCCTTTGTTCTTAGATTTTGTACCTTGTGGTCAAGGATTCTGACTATTTTTTCCTTGTAGGTAGCATCATCTTGAATATTCACTTCCTCCCAGTGAATAATGTGAGAAGGGTCAGGTTCGTATTTCCTCAACATGGATACATGGAATACGTTATGTGCAGAAGTCATCTGGTTTGGTAGGTCCAACTCATAACGGCATTCCCCGATTTTTCTAAGTATTTCAAAAGGGTCCGACAAACCTTGGAGATAACTTTCCTTTAAATCCGAACCTGTTGATACCCTTTTGAGGACTGATCCTCAGAAATACTTTGTCCCCAACTTGGAACTCTAATGGTCTTCTCCTTTTATCATTGTAGCTCTTTTGACGACTCTGTGTAGTAGTCTGTCTCCTTTGTATTAACTTGACTTGGTTGTTCGTTTCTTCCACCATGTCTGGCCCAGTTAATACCTGATCTTCAAGTTTAACCCAGCAGGTAGGTGATCTACAGGGTCTTCTGTAACACCTCAACCCCCGTATCTCTTAAGTAGTGTACATTTGCCACAGTTCTCTTGACAGTGGACTTAAACAAACGACAGGTCGGGCCGGTGCTACATTACAAGCGACACACACTTGTTCTTTTCTTTTCATTATCTCATGCCTTTGTATAAAATTCAAGAATACAAAATTTTTAATACAATCAAGGCAAATTAAAAGAGATAAAGAAATTCAAACTATTTTATTCATAATAGAAATTGAAAGTACTAAACTCTTCAAAAAGAACTAATAATTACAACGAAAGTCTTCAAAATACTTTTCAGTCGAAAAACATAAAAACTTTGGGCAACATGCCCTAAAATTTTTTTTAAAAAAATTATAATACTGTAGACACTTTCTAAGAACTATCTATAATCGACTGCTCCATGGATTCATGTTCGTTAAAAATAAGAAAGGAAGAGTGAGCACATAGACCAGTGGATCCTTTTCGAACAACCATCTTTCATATTCAAACTCATAACAAAATCATAATTCAAACACTTGCAATCATTAGGCAGTTCAAACAACAATTTGTTTAAGTCGAGTCTCAGACCAAAAGGGTCTTTAATCCCTTGATGCTCTTAACTAAGTAAATAGGGCCCACTTAGCATCAACCCGTTAGTGGCACATGTCGGCGTCAACTCATTACACATGGTGACCCACCAGTGGTACACAACCCTCAAGTACTTAGGTCTGAAAACCATATGACCTAACTCATATGAAATGAACATCCATACTGTCGCCATAACCACTATGATCGTACGTTGTTATTATCTTCATCGTCTTTGTTTAATTATCATATCAAGATAAAACAAATTTTAGAGTATGAAATCAAACTAAAATTCAGAACATACAAAATCAATTTATGAAACACTCATAAAACATGCATCATACTTTAGTTTAAAAGCCTAAGCATGATACTACATGCTATGGATGATATGATTGCTCAAACATGAATCAAAACTGAAATACTGAAATAAACATGTAAAATTCTAGAACTAAAGTTAAAAATCTTTGAATTTAGTGAAAAACACACAACAATGATCATGTTATGAATTTAAATAAAAACAGAAGTGGGTTTTAGAAATCACTTCCACCTTGTGACGCTTTTCTTCCAAAGTTTCGGCAGAAATTTCACCTCCCACATACTAGTGCCAATGAAGATCGCCAAACTTAATTTTCCAAATTTGAGAGAAGAATTTCTCACACACACACAAGAAGAGAAGATGGGAAAAGGTACCAAGAAGAAGGCTTTGAGAAAACAAGAGGAGCATTCAACTCTTATTTTTTGGACTGAATGAAATTATGAGCCTAGGGTGGTTTATATAGATTTTCCAAGGGAAGAAAATATAAAGTTTTGTGTCCTTCTATGAATAAAACACCGTAATTCTACCTAATTTTGTAGTTTCTAATTTTTGGAGCAAAAAAAGTATTTTTCGAATTTCTTATAGAATTTATAAATATTTTTCAGAATTTAGAAACTATTTTTTTGAATTTTTCGAATTTGATTTCGTATTTTTCGTAATTTTAACGTATTTTTCGTAATTTATTTTTCTGATTTAATATGGTTCCTCGGATTTTCCTCGAGACATGCGTTCGAATCTGATCATAACCGTTGGATTAATCTCAGATAAATCAACAGAATTCAAATTTTTTATCACAGCCGTTGGATTTCCTCAAGCGCATCAACGATCGTGATCTTAATCAAAACGGCTTTGATCTGGACCGTCCGATGATTCTCGAACGCATCAACGTTCGCGATCAGCCAAAACGACTTCGATTTGGATCGTTGGATGATCCTCGAGTGTAGCACAATTTCACGATTGACTACGCGACTTCGATCTTGACCGTTGATGATCCTCGATCACAGTGTGCTCATCAACGTTCGCGATCAACGAATTCCATCTGGACTGCACGATCTTCCTCGAATTATGCACGTAAATATTTAGTTGTTCGATCTTTCTGATTCGGTGCTCTCGTGCGTACGTGCAGTTCTGATCGTGGCCGTCAAATTATGATTTAGATTACAGATCTACGGTTCACAGTATTTTGAGTTTATTTTTTTTTTCAACCGAATTTCTTGCTTTCTTTTCGGATTTTCGGCAAATCTCGATCCCGATTAACTTTCTAATCCTGTTTTCATAAAAAATTGCATATATCCTTGTATTTTTCTCTATGATATCCCATTTTATGCATTATAATCATATTTTTTTCTTCCAAAAATCCCTTAAATTGATTTTTATCCCTCATTTGGGTAACTAGGACTTGCCAAAATTCTCATTTGTCAATTCTGTATATTTTTCTAAGTAAAAATTCAAATTTCATATAAAATTTTTGAGATGTTACATCTTCCATAGAGAGCCTCAAATGGAGCCATTTTTATGCTCGCCTGATAACTGTTGTCATAGGCAAACTCTGCCAAGTGTAGGTACTTGCTCCAATTCCCCTTAAAGTCTAAAACGCAAGACCTCAACATATCTACCAAAATCTGGATAACACTTTCAGACTGACCGTCCGTTTGAGGGTAAAATGTCATACTCATGGTGAGTTTAGTACCCATTTCCTTTTATAGACTCTACCAAAATTGTGAAGTCAAGCGAGTGTCTCTATCAGACACGATAGTCTTGGGCACACCACAAAGCCGGATGATTTCTTTTAAAAAGATTTCTCCTAGCTTGCCGACTTGGTCTATGGATCTAATTGGCAAAAAGTGAGGCACTTTGGTGAGATGATCCACTATCACCCAAACAATATCTTCTCCTCTTTGGTTTCTGGGTAAACCACTGACGAAGTCCATGGCAATGTTATCTCACTTCCATTCAGGGATTGGGAGTGGTTGTAATATTTCACATGGTTTCCGATGTTGTGCTTTCACTTGTTGACATGTTAAGCACTTAGAGACATATTTGGCTATATCCCTTTTCATTCCTCTCCACCAATAGGTTTTCCTGAGGTTCTGGTACATCTTATCCCCACTAGGGTGAATGGTATACTTAGTTTGATGGGCTTCATCAAGTATAACCTGCTTAGTTTGTCATTGCTGAGGTACACAAATCCTTTCTTTGAGTCTTAGGATATTTTTAGCGTCTAACCTAAACTTAGCATGCTTTCCTTGTGTAACTCCTTCAATTAGTTGAGTGAGCTACTTGTCTTGCCTCTATTCATCTCTGATCTGATGCAATAGGTCCGGTTGGCAGGACATATTGTAAAGATAGGCTTCATTCTCATTAAGGTTTAAACCCAACCTAAAATCTTCGATCAACTCGTACATCTGGCCTTTCTCTTCCTCCTATTTGTTGAACTTCCTACTCAAGGCATCAACCACTATATTGGCCTTCCCTGGATGGTAGGGTAGTTGAAAATCATAGTCTTTCAAAAACTCCATCCGTCTCCATTGCCTAAGGTTCAATTCCTTCTGGGTGTAGATGTACTTTATGCTCTTGTGATCTAAAAAATAGATCAAATTTCTCACCATAAAGGTAGTGTCTCCAAATCTTCAGGACAAACACAATGGCCGCTAATTCTAGGTCGTGAGTAGGGTAATTCTTCTCATGGACCTTCATTTGTCGCAAAGCATAAGCGACTACTTGTCTTTTCTGCATCAACACTGCTCCAAGTCCACTCAGCGAAGCATCAATTTAGAGTGTGTAAGTAACACCAAGAGTTGGGGTGACTAAAATAGGAGCCGTAGTCAATCTTGTCTTTAGTTCTTGGAATGATCATTCACATTTCTCATCCCACTGGAACTTAGCTCCTTTTCTGGTCAACTTAGTCATATGTTATGCCAACTTGGAAAAGTCCTTAATGAACCTTCTGTAGTAGCCTTCCAACCCCAAGAAACTTCTTTTTTCTATTACTATCTTGGTTTGCTTTTAGTTGATGACGACTTCTACCTTTTCTAGGTCTACAACAATACCTTTTGTCAATACAACGTGGCTTAGGAACTTGATAGTTTCCATCCAAAACTCGCACTTACTAAATTTAGCATATAGCTGGTTTCTTCAGAGGTTTTCTAGCAAGATCCTCAAGTATTCTAAGTTCTCAGCTTCTAACGTAGAGTAGATTAGGATATCATCCACAAATACTACTACAAAATGGTCAAGGTATTATCTAAATACTCAGTTCATCAAATCCATGAAGGCTGTCAAGGCATTGGTCAATCCAAAGGGCATCATGGTGAACTCGAAGTGTTCATATCTTGTTCTAAAGGCTGTCTTGTGAATGTCACACTCTCGCATCCTCAGCTGATGGTATCCTAACCTAAGATCAATTTTAGAGGAATGAGTGGCTCATCGTAGTTGATCAAATAGGTCGTCAATCCTTGGTAAAGGATATTTATTCTTTACTATAGCCTGATTCAACTTTTGATAGTTAACACACAATCGCAAGGAACCATTCTTCTTTTTCACGAATAGTACTGGGGCTCCCCAGGGTGATTCACTCGACTTGATGAAACCTTTCTCCCTGCGCTCGTCCAATTGAGTTATCAGCTCAATTAGTTTTACTGGCTCCATTCTATAAGGAGGTATGGCTATAGTGTTGGTTTCAGGGTGAAGTTCAATCTCGAACTCTAACTCTCTAGCTGGTGGTAGTCTAGGTAAGTCATTTGGCAACACATCCTCGTACTCACTGACTACAGTTAGGTCTTGAATATTCTTCAAGTCAGTAGGTTCTTCCTCAGAGAGTTCTTCGAACTCATCCATTTACTTCAAACAATTCAGCAAGGCTAGGGTTGGACTCCTTAGTAGTCTCCGCATATCCCCATTGATTTTAAAGATCTCCTCAGAAGGTAATGTTTTGGTTACCCATCTGTTAGGACAATCTATCTGGGTCTGGAACTGGTCTAACCAATCCATCCCCAAGATTACATCATAGCCATAGAAAGGTAGGGTATATTGGTCAACTGTTAAAAATTTATCGCCAAACCTAAGGTCGCAACTACTCATCTTTTTGGAAGTCACAATGGTCCCTATTGGGGTGGACACATTCAAAGTCATAGGCATTGTTTTTGTAACAAGTTGTAACCTATCAGCTAGTTTTTCAGAGATAAAAGATTTTGAGGCAATCGAGTCAAAAAACAGTCTCACAACAACATTAAACAATAGGAACATACCCTCTACTCTAGGGGCCTGGTCTTCCTAGGTTTCAACCGTGAACATTCTGCCTAGTTTTGACGACGACTCTAGTTTTGCCCTTGATTCGCATTATGATTCTGTCTGGCTTGAGGATGCCCATTCTGACTTCCCCCTTGAGTATTCTGTTGTTGTTGCTGGGAAGCCTGAGCTAGTGCAGTTGGACAATTTTTCGCCAAATGACCCTTCTGTTTGCATATGAAACACAATCCCAGCCTTTTAGCTTCTTTTGTTGACTCGTCTTTGTTCTGCCCTTGTTTCTGTGTAACCTTACCACTTTTGTTTTTCTTCTGGGTCCCTTGTTGGTCCTTTCCATTTTCGTTCCTATTATTCTTTCCTCATAACCTTTGTTTCAGGTTGAGCTCTTGTTCCAGGATTAAAGCCTATTTTACAACTTCTTTGTAAGTTCAGAGGCCTAATGCCATGATAACTTTTCGGATCTCGATCATGAGACCCAATACAAATCTGTTGGCTTTCATCCTCTCTTCTTGGATTAGTTCCTTGGAAAATTTGGCTAGTTCTGTAAACTTCCTCTCGTATTCAGTTATTGTGAGGTCCTTCTGGTTGAGTGTCACGAAGTCTTCTTGCAGCTTTCTGAGAGTTGCCTCCGAGAATAACTTGTCATAAAATTTTTCTCTGAGCTCTCCCCAGGTCATGGTCTCAACGTCAGTGTTGGGATCCATCTGCATTATCCTCCACCATCCACGGGCTGGTCCTTTGAAATGGTGTGTGGCTAGTGTTACTCGTCTTGAACCCGTGTCCTTCAGCACATTTAGTAACTCCTCTATCTCCTGGTACCAATGATCAGCGGAGATGTAGTTAGTAGTTCCATCGAATGAAGGAGGGTGAAGCATTTGCAAATCCAACATCATCTTCTTCTATTTTTCATCTTCCAGGTCCTTTGAATTCCTTTGATGTTCCTGGGGTACTGGTGCTCGGACTTCGACTGGAATAGGTTCAGGTGCTTGAGGCTGAGGAGCCACCTGAGGGATTATCTGTGGAAGTGTCCTTCTTAGTTGATCTAGTACCCTCTATGACATTTCATTCATCATGGCTTCCATTTGTGCCTCCATTCGTGCCTCCATCCGTGCCTCCATCCTAACAGGCAATTCCTGTTCTCGTTGTTCAGTCTCCTCAGAGGTGGTAGATCGAGTTACGTACCTCCTAACTCTAGACATTTACTTGTAAATTGAGCAGAGTGTCAGTATGCGTCAAATATTCGTACTATCATTACTCTAGGTTCTCGATTTGTTCAGTGGCCTAAAGTCTTTCTTCTAGGTTCTTTTCATGCGTATTAGGTACAAGATTTGGTTTTAAAGCAAATAAACATTACAATATGCATATCATACAATCATACAATCAAGCTAGCATAGCAAGGTTCCAAGCTTCCACCTAAGCTTTCAGGTTCAAGTGCCCCATACCACACTACCCCTTCCACTTAGGCTTTCACTCAAAATAGAGCCGCACCCAAACAATTTTGCAAATTGCTCGATAACTAAGGTTTTCGAGTCTGCTATACTCAACCGTCCCATACCAACGAGCATAGAGAAACCCATTCTGCCAAAGTTACCAATCATTCACCACACATGGTCCATCATTCTCCGAGTCCAGCCTTTCTCCATAACTCCGAATTCTTATGCATCCCATACTACATAAAAATCGAAAATTATAGAAGCTTCTCGGTCTTGTGTCATGATCAAACAATTTTTTGTTTTCATACAAGTTTTAGTCTCTGGCCTATGTCCTAGAGTTTTATGCTTTTGATCCACTGTGCCACCCATGACTATACCCGTTTCTACCTAAGGTCTTTTCTCTAGACCTAGGGTTCAGTTTTGGTTGACTTACAACCTCTGTCTAGTCAAGATACCACCTTTGACATTTTTTTCGACTTCTAATCAATTTCTTGCCCTAATTTTCCACCTTCTAATTTTCTTTATTAGAAAGTGAGGGTGTTCTCTAACTCAGGCCACTCATGTGAATTGGTGGGACAACCTCTAGATCATACGGCGAGACCAAAGTCTACTTAGCAACCGCGCTTTCTAGAGTGGGATAAGCCACCTCCCTTTCAATGTTTAACTTTACTCGAGACAAGGCTTACCCACTATCAGCTCAACTTGTAGTTTTTGTATCCAAACAAAATATTTCAAAACATATATTTCCTTTTTTGAAAACACTTTCTAAAAAGTTCTTCAATTTCAAAAATAGAAGGTATGGCATTCTAAATTCAATTCAAGGTGAAACCCTAAGTTTGAGTTACTAATTCTAGTCAAACAACCACTAATTGATTTTCTAATTCTAGCCCAGTGTTTCTAATAATTGAGCTATGATACCACAATTGTAACACCCCAACCCCAGTATCTTTAAGCATTGGACATGACCGCCATTCTCTCTTAACAATGGACTTAACCAACTGGTAGGTCGGGTCGGTGTTACTTTACAAGTGGCACACACTTGTTCTTCTCTTTTTCAATATCTTGTGCCTTTGTATAAAAATTCAAGAATACAAAATTTTCACTTTAATAAAATCAAGGCAAATTAAAAGAGAAAGAAAGTCAAACTATTTTATTCATAATAGAAAAAAAATGAAAGTACTAAACTTTTCAAAAAAAAACTAATTATTGCAGCGAAAAACTTTAAAATACTTTTTAGTAGAAAAGATTTAAACTTTGGGCAACATGCCCTTAAAAATTCTAAAAATAATAAGGTAGAAACTTTCTAAGAACTATCCATATTCAACTGCTTCATAGGTTTCACATTCTTGAAAGAAATAAGAAAAGAAGGAGTGAACACATAACCCAGTGGATCATTTTAAAACAACCATCTTTCATATTCAAACTCAGAACACAATTATAATTCAAACACTTGCAATAATTAGGCATTTCAAACAATAATTTGTTCAAGTCGAGTCTTAGACCAAAATGGCTTTTAATCTATTGATGTTCTTAACTAAGTAAATGGGACCACTCGGCAGCAACCCGTTCGTGGCATGTGTAAGCATCAACTCGTTACACGTGGTGACTCACAAGGTACTGCGGTACATGTCCCTCAATTATTATCACTATCATCTCAGATTAACTCTCATATCATGATCTCATAAAATAAATTTTAGAATATGAAATCAAATTAAAATTCAGAATATACACAATCAATTCACAAAACACTCATAAAACATGCATCATAGTTTAATTTAAACTGAAAAACTGAAATAAACTTTTAAAATTCTGAAACGAAAATTGAAAATCCTTTATTTCAGTGAAAAACACGCAAACAATGAGTATGCCATAAGTTTAAATAAGAACAGAAGGGTGTTCTAGAAATCATTTCCACCTTGTAACGCTTTCTTCAGAAATTTCTGCAGCAATTCCCCCATGTACTAGTGTCAACGAAGATCACCCAAATTAATTTCCCAACCCAAGAGAAAAACTTCTCACACACAAGAGAGAGGAAAGAAAGGTTAGAAGACATGCCAAGAAGAGGGCTTAGAGAAAATAAGAAGAAATTTCAACTCTTATTTTTGGAATGAGGGAAGTGAGAGCCTAGGGGGGTTTATATAAATTTTCACAAGGTAAAAATAGAAACTTTTGAGTTTTTCTTGGAGTAAAACACCTAAATTCTCTAAAATTTCGTGTTTCCTAATTATAAGAGGAAAATAAGTATTTTCAAATTTTTTTGAAATTTAAAAATTAATTTTTGGTATTTATCTCAATTTTTTCATTAGTTTCGATGAATTTTCTATCGATTTTTTTGCATTTTTTCAGTGCATCAGATCGTCCTCGAGACACGCACACGAATCAGATCAGAGGGTCGAGATTGGCGCTGTAATACCCCAGAATTTTGTCAAAAAATTTAAAATAAATAAAATAAGTCAAGTAAATTAATCTCAAAAATTTTAAGAAATTTTGGGTGCAAATGGTGGGTTGACACATGAAAAATAAAATAAATTAGAGATATAGTGAAAATTAAATAAATAAAACCTTAATTTGATAATAAAAAAATTAAGGTTTAGTAAAATAAATAAACAAAAATAATGTATAAATACACATATTGACTAATATGTGAGTAAATAAGGGTATGTTAACATAATAAATGTTAATATTACATATTAGGGGAATATGTACATAGAAAAAAATGCATATAATTAAATAAAATGTAT
>JAJIYU010017968.1:0-11414 GCA_030144865.1 Tinospora cordifolia | reverse complement strand
TTATTTTTTCATGTTTGGTTGACGAAAATGATGCAAAAAAAATAAAAAAATATTCTCAGCCCAATAACTTTTCTTACCAAAATTTTCTCAGCTTAAAGGGTGAGAAAATAAAATATTTTCATGAGAAAATTTTATGCACATCAATTTAAAAAATAACTACCTATAGCTAACTTTTATTAAATTTTCTCATGTTCAACCAAATAACCATGAGAAAATTTTCTTACGAAAATAATATTTTCTCAAGGAAAATTTTCTTAGCAACCAAGCATAGCCTAAAGTTTCTTTACTCCTGTATCTACATGGTTTCTAATCTTGTAGATCAGGTTTTTTCCATGCTTGGTTTACAAGATGGTTTCTTCTGTTGAATGCAAATTGTATGGTGAAATAATCATATTGAACCTACTTGGTAAATCGGAAAACACTGCATTAGTCCTTGGTTTTGTAAAAATATTTACCAAAGGATTACTTACACTTGATGTTCTGTTCGAAGTCGGGTCACATTTTTGAGCTTTGGCGTAGGTATAGATGCAGCCTCTGGAGTTAAAGCAACCAATGCCTTTGACATGTCGCCCTCTTGAAGTTCCATGTTCTCTTGCATGTAAGTTTGCAAGTTTGTTGCGAAGTCTTCAATGTTAAGTCTGATTGTAGGAATTTCATCAGGATCTTCATAAAAAGCATCTTCTATATCACTCTCTGTTGTATATCTGCAAAGAGACTCTGGTGTAGCTGGTTCTTCAATGATAGGTTCAGGCTTATTGGTTCCAGGCACTGATTCAGTAAGCACATTAAGCTCAGGTAGAGGAAGTGGCCTTAGGTTGATGCTTGTAGAGGAACTGTGGCTGGTATGAAAAGGAACTGTTGAACTCACAATACCCTTCTGCTCTGGCCCAGGGAGAGCAAGCCTTGCACTGTAACCGCAATTGGTTCATTAGTTATTTCAATGAGGAAAATGTACACTAAAATCACACATGGGAATGAACAGAGAAATGTTGCAGAGGTGAGAATAGCTTTAAATCTGTCCCAATGGTTTGTGTTTAAAATTCTCGGATTCCTTCCATTTGACATATTCAATCAATGGACAGGATCATTGCAACAAATTGATTTTGCCACCCATGTGATCCAGGAAAGCTTCTTTGTCTTGTTGATCAATTGTTCAATATTGACATTTTTGACCCCCATAACATAAAAAATAATGAATATAAGATCACAATCATTTGATTAGGCTGTCTTCTAGACCCTGGCCAAATAGGAGTAGCCCTCAAATGATGGGCAGTAGGGTAACTGGACCCAGCTTGTCAATTGTACGTTTGTTTTGTCTAAAATATGTATTGCTATCAGCATTGCGTCTGAAATTTAGATGTGGATAGATGGTACCTTGCAAAAGCACTTGCGAAGTGTTTGCACTCTGCTCTCATAGGACATGCATTGCAGTTTGGCTTGCTCTTTGTACAGAAAACCTACATTATACACACACAAATAAGAGACGTTCTTGAGTTTTCTTAATAATTTATTTATTACATGAGAATAAGTACTTGTATTGACACAATGAAGTACCTTTCCAAATGTTATCATCTGGTAATGTAGCTCATACCTGCATGCAGATGATAAAACAAACTAGTGAAATAATATGGAATTTTAACATCAGTTCTACAAATTTTATACTGGCTGCCACAACTTGAAAAACACTTTTTTGCATTAACTTCAATAACTATGTATGAGATCTGAGCTTACAATGTCCGTTGGTCAAGAGTGCACAACCGCGGCCAAAGATATTTCTGGATAGTCTCCAACACCGGGTACCTATTTAAGTACAAAAGATTAGTGTCTTTCATGCAAGGGAACGTTTGAAGCAGCTCATTTCTGCATTGTGCTTACAGTTCTAAAAGATGTAGTTGAAGGGACTCGGGCAATGGCTGGAGTGGGACCCATCCCAGTCTAACAGCTATGCGTCCAACATTAGTGTCAACCTTGTTCCATGACACAAAAATATGTATGAGCTCAATTCCTGTGAGAATTTAATGCATAAATGTTCTCTTTGTTCCAAGTTAGACTTACTGGAAAAGCAAGATGGTGAAGTGTCAAGAGTCTCACACATTCCACGCTTTTCAATCCCAATCCCCGTATGCTTAACAGGTACTCCCTAACAGGAGATGCACAGAAAGTAAAACAAACTTTACAAAATCAGTATGCCATGAATAATATACTTGCTTAAAATAAATTACTGGCGAGAGAACAGTGCTGAAGTGAAATTATGTGACTTTTTTAAGTCAATACTAATTGGATGAATAGATTCTTGTGACTTACTTTGTTTTGTCAGGGGGTATGTCCCTTAGCCATTCCAAGTCAATGCTTCCATGGTCTCTGACAAGTCGGTTAAGGAAATCCTGCAGATTTGACACATTAAGCTTCCGTAAAAGATATTCACATGTGATTATTACTGTGTTGAAAAGCCACTTTTCATGAACTACCTTAATTCTCTCTGCAAGCATATTGTTCATTCCTCGTTCTTTGATCGCTTTAGCAATCTCACTAACATCTGCACATCTGACTGCTTCCCAGTCTATTGAGTCCATTCTATCATATGCTCTTTCTTGATTTACGCCATTGCAGAGTACCTCCCTTCTTAAACTATCCCAGTCAAAGGCCTTCTTCTTCTCCTTCTCTAGCTTTCCTTTTGCTTTAGAAGATGTGGGAGTGGTTTTGCTAGATTCCCCATAAGAATCATAAACTTGTTCAAGAGTTGATTTCTCCATTTTTCTATCTATTTGTTTTTGCTCATCTCCTAAAAGTGTTTCTACAACGCAAATGGACTCTCCTGAAGAATTTGGCTCATCTGAGCACCCTTTTTGGCTAACATTACAGCTTTGAGCAAGAGTATCAACAGACTGTCCAGGTTCCGTGGCTGGAGTTTCTTCAGATGGGAGAGTCTTATTACCCTCCTCTTGAAGTTTTCCACAAGACAGTGGATTTTTTTCAAATAAACCTTGTCCTTCGCTTATCAATGGTGGCAATAGTTCCTTATTATGCAAGGAGCATTGTTTTGTTGCTGGTGTTGCCATAGTATTTGATGATACTCTTTGTTGGGCTGTAATGCCACTTCTAGTTTCTTCTACGAAACTTGCCCTTTCTCTCACATTGTCTCCCACTTGGATACCTCGGAATTGTGTGTTTGAAGACAACAAATAGTTACCTGTGCTTCCCATTATCTGTGGATGATCAACTTCTAATACTCCAGAATCAGCAGTGAAGTGCACATAGTAATCACTAGAAGGGGTGGCAGGTACTGGTGTATTTAGAAATTGTGAATGAGGTGGGAAGATGGAAAATGGATCTTTTTCTGCATCTATTTGGTTTGTGTTAGGCCTTTTGTTGGATTCTACAGTTTCTGGTTGGTTCATACCACATTCATAGGTTGAGTTTAAAGTCAAGTTCCCACTTGTCTGATGTGAGTACTGTTGCAACATATTTGTACCTGCCATTTGTAGAAGCTCCACAAAAGAAGCATTGAAACTGTTTCTTGTGGTTGGATCTTCTCCTTCCGAGTTGGAATCTGAGCATGATTTGACCAAATCATCTGTTTGAGGTACACATGAATCAAAAGAGTTTTGAGATGAAGCTACATCATCCAGTATTCTCCCATCATCAGGTTCTGTCAAGTTTCTGCTTTCTTTTGTTGCACTTGTAGTTCTTTCAGGTGTCTCACACAGTTGAGACAAAACCTCTGAGGATTGTGATGAAAGTAATTCCTCCTGTACTCTGTTAGCTCCTGTTGACATCTGATATTCTTTCTCTCCATTAAAGTTCTCAGTGATCACAGGTGATTCATGGTACGTTTTGGAAATGCTTTCCCAGCATCCACCTTCTGCAATGCCAAAAGGATTCTTACTGCCACCTGTTTTATTGTCATGCAAATACTCTGCTTCGTCTAATGTACCAGAGCCTTGATCAGAGACTGGTCCCTTTGATGTTTTGTCCTGCCACTCCGCATCATCTTGATCTATTATTTCTGGTTCTTCAACAATGACAGTTGCTCTGTCCTCATTGCATTTTATGTTGTTGCTGGTTGATGTGGGGGGAAATCGAGCAGCAAGGGACATGAAGGCAGAGCTGTGACAAGAAAATTCTGAGCTCTTTGTTATCTTTTCTTTGTGTTCTATTAGCTGGAATGTCTATTGAAACTCAAGCTTACCTTGAGAGATGATCAGATACATTTTGTGTAAGGAAGACTCCAATAACCGAGTCCACAACAGATCCATTCCATTTTGAAAAGCGTCTATCACCTGAAAAAATGATTTTTTTTTTTATCTTTACCACATGTGACTATTATTTTATTAGGAAAAGCATGGCTGTTAGTTGCCTGCATCTCTTCTTGCTTAATTACTGTAATTTTTCACAAAAAAAAAAAATCAAGGAAAGCATCTAGGATATTTATGCAATCTGCTTTTTGAGTTTCATACCTTTGACTCAAATGGTGGGGCTTATCTGCTAGGATCTATTCTATCATCCTATTATGCTGGGACCTAATTTTCTATTTATAAAGTTCCTACGAAATGAGGTTTAAACATTTATTTTACACTTGGTGTTAATGGGAGAACTACTTAACCTTTGCAGGTAGCTGAGGAAAAGTACGTGCTTTACCCAACTGCTTTTCCCCCCTCTAAAATTAGCTTGTGAAGTTGAGGCAGAAATCTGACTCACAGATTGCTTGCCTTAGCTTACTCTAAGATGTGCGGGAGGGGCGAGAAAGGTTTCTTTGACTGGTACTCTTCTCAGAAGTCCTCTACCAGAAAAAAGTAGATTGGGAGACTTCATGATAGTTTTAACCAGGATGATTGTCACTTCATTTAAAGAGTAACGTAGAGGTTTTGAAATGGAGCAGTAGTCTCAAAATATCTGAAGGACAAATAGCAACAAAACTTGGCAACAGATGGACTAAGAAAAAAAAGCGTATGACTACTTTAGTATAAATCGCTATAGATAAAGGTGAATGGGAACATAATATTACTTTTTCTGGTTGTAACTCAGATCAATTATGAGGTCAAATTATGATGTGATATAGCTGAAAGTGCATCTCAACATCAAACAATTTTTATAATTTTGTGTCACAAGCTTACAGCAGATGTGGGGTTGGAAGTGATAGAAATGCTTGTATGCACATGGTAATTTAGCACTAGCCTCCCTCTCCATTTAATTGTATCCTGCTGAGGGTGGTTACCTCATTTTCTTTTGACTCTAATTCTTATAAAAAAACGTTTTGCTACATGGTGAATGTAATTAAGTTGGTTTTGCAAGGTAAATTATTCAAAGTGCCTAGATTGTTGTATTTTCTATACTTCCTGATCATTTAGTTTTTAACAATGGTAAGTATATCTAGTTTTCAGGTCTAAATTGACATCGTTCTGTCGCTTCTTTTTTCTTATTTTAGAGCACAACTGAATGCCAGTTCGTCATATTTCATAGTGGGAAAGTTTTTTAAATTTGATAGTTTCAGGTATAAACTGGTGTCATTTTGTTGCTATTCATTCATAAAGCATAATGCAAATATCAGTTTTTTGTGTTTTCTAATGATGAGTAGATACGTATAATTTTAGTAGTTTAAGTTCTAAACTCGTGTCATTATGTTGCTTCTGCTTGGAAAAGCATACTTTGAGCTTCAGTTTGCCAGCCTGAGCTGATTAAATACTTCTCAGTTCTTTGATTGTGCCTTTATTTTCTTTCTCTGCCGTTTTACATTGTTGAAACAAGGAATGAGAATAGTACTCCTAGCCTAAAAATTGGGATTTGCTGATATATGATTAGTATTTTTCTTTATGTTTTTGTAAAGGTTTTTTGTTGTTTTTGACAAGGACCTTTTCTTTTCTTTTCTTTTCTTTTTTTTCTTTTTTTTTTTCTCCTAACATGGTGGTTTTTGAGCTTAAACCCAGCTAATCCACCCATTGGGTACACACGCCTGCCCCAAGGCCAGGACTCAAGAGAAATTAGTAGACTTAATTGGCCGATGGGTGACTCGAACCTGAGACTTAAGTATTGGGACCACAGTTGATGAAGTGCTGTATTCAAGGCAGCCACCACGCCAATGCCCCTGTGGTTTTTTTGACAAGGACCTTTTGACTTTTTCCTTTTGCGTTTTTAACAGCAGTATGTCTCTTGCCTTCACGCTTGTTACATTGCTTTCTTCTTATAAAATTATATATGCATAATGGAAAATTGCAAGGCTTATGAAATGTCAAAAAGAAATTATTCACATGCATGTCATGTGATTAACGCAAGTAAGGCTATTCATTTAAACTGTTGATCTAGCCTAGCCAAAAAAAGCCTTTTTATTTTTGCAAATGTAAAGGCCACAATATTTCCTAATTTTAAAAACAAAATAGGCAGCAAGCAATAAAAAAGAAAAAAGAAACTCCGATGACAAAATAATGGGTCAATGAACTCTTTTGTTCACAACTAATGAGGTAGCTTGATGTGGTCAGTGAACTCTTTTTGTTTTTTTAATTGATCCTTGATATTTCTTCTAATGAAGATGGCTTTGTACTTTGTTGGTTATATTAATGATATGTTTTCTTTTTTTTTTTCTTTTTCTTGAGAAGTCATATGCTTTCGTTACTTGGCCATAAGTATCATTTTGCCATTCTAACCAAGATTTTGATGGTCAAGCTAAACAAACAAAATGCCTGTAATGATAAAGTACCAGGTTGAGCCAATAGTGAGCATCTTTCAAAAATTGCAAAAAGCTTGAAATGTCAGAATATATAGGTTTTAGTTTGGCACCTTGGATCAGATGCATGCGGGCAATAAATGAGTCTACCCGTCCACTGAAAATTCGCCTTTCTTCAGCCCACCATTTTTCTTTGTTTGCATCACTTTGTTCAACATTGTCACTGCTTTCCTTGCCCATGAGAAGTTTCCATACTCTATCTGTCTCTGGGTCAAGGTCTACTTTGGGTCGTGGTCGCCGTTTCTTGGCAGGATTGAACAAGCCTTCATAAGGAACCATTTGGCCATGATTGTATGGGACCAGAGCATTTTGCTCTTCAGCTGAAATATTATTGTTCACATCCTTGATTCTTAGGTGATTCATTTTTTGAGATAGCTCATCGATAGGAGAGTAGAACTGTGAAGCTACTTTAGTTGGACCTGTATAAGATGCCACAACAAAACCAGACTGCAGCAGTTACTTTGCCTGCATAACTAAAATATGAAGGTGAAAAAGAAATCCAACATTGTAAATAAATAGCTTTTTTCCCAATGGAAATACCGTTTGAAATGGCCAAGGGTTGGCCATATCCATATGCAGCAGCATGGCCTTCTCGCCTACGTAACCCATTGATGTCTGAAGAAGAAAGGGAATTAATAACTGCAGTGTCCTTGTTCTGATCGTTTGCCATCCTAGCCTGTTTATTTACGGTTAGGGATTCCATGCATTTTTGAGTTGTGTGGAAAATCCCAATTCCTTGACCACCTGATGTTGGAGCTGCTTTTGGTGCAGTTAGTGGCAGTGGATTGCGGTGTAGAATTGCAGCTAGTGACTTAAAGTCACGGACTCGAGTGGGTCCCTTTGATCTCTTCTTTGTGTTCCTTTCTACCTGACCACAGGTTGGCATAAACTCAGAAGCTTGTGAGTTGCCAGCGTAAGCACTTCTTGATGCCTCCCTTTGTGGATGGATTCTTTCGGGAATTCCTTCCGTGCTGCAAACCATGCTGATGGACCTTGAATGAGGATTGTGTAGTGAATTACGAACATTATTAAGGTTTTCTGTGCTCTTGGTGCTTCCATGCTTGGGGGCTGACCCTCTGTTATTGCAGCTTGACAGGAATGGAGTGGAAATATCATTATTTACCATGGTTAAGAATGTTGGCTGGGTTCGGACTTTGATATTGGCCTGATTCTTTTCCGTTCTCCTTTTCTTGTAAATCTCTGGAAATAGCAGACCTGGATTGCTGCTTCTTTGGTGTTCATTACTCTGAAAGATCTGATTGAAATGAACTGGATTGACAGCAGTCCCATTTAGATTCATGCACTGGAGGTGTGCCACATCACAAGTATGAGAATGCCCTCTCTTTGATCCTGTAGCTTGTTTGTCTTCGCCCACTAGTACATGGAGAGGGTAGTTTGACTTATTTTGGCTTTGGCGCCCTGCATGTTGGTCGCTTTGCAATGTGGATGGTATGGCATTCTCATGGCTATAGTTAATTTCTCTTGGAAAACCTGATTTCATTACTTTTTCGGTATGAATATCTTGCAATGAATGACAACCATTCTTTCGTCTACCACTTTCACAGGCACTGGAAGTCACTGTAGAATGTCCATATCTGGTTAGCAACTCGCAATCTTTCAACTGCTGGTCTTTCCTGGTAGTTTGTTGGGCCTCAGGCAAGGACATGTACTCATCCAACAACTGAGTTAATGAACAATTGAGATCAAATGGTATGCCCGCAGATGAGTTTTCTACTATCACTTCCAGACCTTTGGCAAGTTGCACACTAGATTTGATACCAGTACAGCCATTAATTTCCTTTGTAAATTCTTGGGCTCTAGGTTCTGGATTGCAGTTAAGACCATGCCCGCTGGAAGAAATGCCAAGGCCACTCTGGGGCAGCTCTTCATGATGATTCAATGTTGAGCCATTGTTTCCAAACCTTACTTGTTCTTCATTGTCAAAATTCAAAGCTCGCTTGCAAGATTTAACAGCAGACTGAGGTGTTGTATTGGTAATGTCAATTACATCAGCTGGAGTATTAGTGGCCTTAATCCCATTTCTTCGAACATACTTCCTTTTCTTTCGTGGGGTTTCATCTGCGACTGCTGGCTTTGCTTTAGGTTTAGGGCCCCTTTTGGGTTTGCCTTCTATTACAACTCTTGGTCTGTGCTTTTTCCTTCTAGTTTTCTGTGGTGGTGTTTTGTTCAGATCAATGCCATTTTCTTGTGCCGCTTCCAATTGGTTATTCTCTTTAGATGAAGCAGATAGAGTGGCAAGTGATGAATTAACCACTTGCTGCAAATGCAATTCTGGAGCAGCATTGGAGGTTGGGCCAATGGCTTGCTTCAAATTTGATTCTTCTCTATGTTGCTCGAAAGCATTGTTTCTTTCTGGTATCACATTCTTTTGCTTATTGTTTTCGTGACATGGACTTCCATCTACCAAAATACTTGCTACTTCAGGATGCTGGACGCTCTGCACTATCCTCCCATGATCTGGTGTTACGGGAGCAAACTGGAATGTAGTACCATTTGAGTCTGCATCAGCTATTTTTCTTGGAGAATTGGGATCATATGTAGGATGATAAGGAATGGGAAATCCATCTGTCGCATTACAAGATTTTGGTTTTCTTCAATCATTTAAAGAAAATAGCAACCCGGTATTCATCTAAAAGTGCCAATGTAAGATCTGCATTTGGAACTGATGACCAAAATGGAGAATATATGTGCTTTCTATCCAATTGGCATAAAGTATAACACAAATTTTGTAAAGAAATCAGAAAAAGCTGTGCAAGTTTAAACTTACATTGAGATATCTGTGGTGGGTGCTTGCTGTTATTATTTGCCTGCATTGAACTGATTGTGTAATTTTGATTCATTGGCAAAGTAGTAGGTTGTTGCAGATTCCTGTCAATTGGAGAATAAGGTAATGGAAAGAAAGGACTACTTGCAGTATTGTTGCCCGTTCTCTGCATCTCGCTCGGAGGACATGCTGCATCAGCAAGAGCTAAGAGATCTGCAAAAGGAATATTGTTCCATCCAACTGCTGCATTCTTCAAAGACTGTGAGCCCGGCATCTTCCCACCTAGAGCCGTTTCCCAGTTGTTCAGACCACTTTTCTGGGCAATCAAAGTAATCGAGTCTAGACATGCAGCTACTCCCTTAGAAACTGCAGGAGCCTCATGAAACGCATCTGCTGGAAATTTTATAGGTTCGCACAAATTTGATGCATTTGGCTGGTTGCCTTGTCTCTCCCCGGAATTTGGTTGCAGCCTAGTCGGAATTGGCTTTGCCGGAGTCACAGGGATCCAACTATTGAACTCCATCTCCAGACTCCGCGGGAACAACCTGTAAGTCTTCTATTTTCCTTTCTCTCTGCCTAAATTGATCTGTTAACACTAGTAGATTCAATTCTCTTGGAAAAGGTTCAATCTTTCAAAAACCATCTTTCTACACAGAAGTATCTCCCTAACCCCTCTCCAGCTCGAACCCCATTGTCCAAATCTAACCTGCCAGAATCCCCTTTAGAAAGTATTGCAACCTAATCTCAAGAGTATATTGTCAGAGAGAAAAAATAAAAAAAGCACAATTTGTTCTAGGCATGGGAAGCTTCACATAGTAAAAGCAGGATCTTTTTAGCAAAAAATAAGGGAATATAATGCTAGTAAATCTCACAGCCTCATTAAAACAACAGATCTTCAACAATCAAACACCAGCTATCTTCCACTCGCCGGCAAAACATGGCAAAAGCGTGAAAGAATAGAAAGAACATAAAACGCAGTAACTGAGGGAAGAAAGGAAAAATTATAATAAAGTTCCTTAATTTCGTTGAAATGCCAGAAAGAGAAGGAATTGGTTTTGTAGGTAAGAGTCTTATTAAAAACCTGTGATCTCGGAGGATAGATGTTCCCTTGTTCAGCAGATTGTAGAGATTTGAGATAGAAAAAACTTGAAAGAATCCGAGGCACGACCTACGCCGGTACTAAAGCTTCAAGCTTCTCTGGGTTAGCTGCCGGAGATTCCAGTCAATGTCATCGGAACAATTATCGAAGGTCACACAGGAAGTCCAGGAGAGAGAAGAGAGAGGAGAGAGGAGAGGGGAGAGAAGGAAAAGTAAATTGGAAGAGTCCCAAAGTATATATAATTGTTTAACCTCTTTTGTTGAACTGATAACTTTATAAAATAAAAAAAATTAAAAGCATAGAAAGAAAAAAAAAAAAAAAGAAAACAAAATAAACTAAGTTTCGTATTATACTTTTCAGGGTTTGGTGGTGTTCTAATTAAGGTAAATGTGTAATTAATGAGTAAAGCGAGTGCTTAAGCGTGGCGAAGTTAATGGAAGATTTTAGCCTGAAACGCGGCGTGCGAAGCGTCGACGCTGGGCTTGGACACGTGATCGAACTGAAAACCGAAGTTGCTAACTTGGCGACTCGGTTTCGACACTTGGCTCCTGACGGGGTGTCACTTGTCACGAGCCAGTTGCGCTGTTAAGTCCCCGTTGTCTTTCCGTTTGATATGTTCTTTACTCTAAATTGCGTCGGCGACATTTCCAAGGGCGTGTTCATTTGGATCAATTGGGGGCCCTTTATTGTTAACGTTTCCTTCCCAAATGACTAACTGCGCGGTTAGTCTCGACGTTAAATTTGTGGTCCAGTAGCAATGCGTACAATTATGCCCGTCTCCTGTTAGTTTTAAAAAATTTTCTTGTGGTTGA
>JAJIYU010017967.1:0-11483 GCA_030144865.1 Tinospora cordifolia | reverse complement strand
TGCTATTTTATGAATTTACTATTATTTTTCCCTTTCTAATTTATTTAATATTGTATTTATTAGACATTTTCCAATTTCTTTTGTATTTTTAATTGAATTAATTTGCATTTTCCAATTTCCATGTATTATGTTTTATTTATTATTTCATTTTTTATTTTTAGGTAATTAAATTATGTAATTATACACTAATATTCACATAATGATTGATTTATTTTTAATAAATACATTTTATTTAATTATATGCATTTTTCTATGTACATATCCCTACAATATGTAGTATTAACATTTATTATGCTAACACATATCTTATTCATTCACATATTAGCCAATATGTGTAAATATTTTATTTCTATTTATTTCTTAAGCAATTCCTTAAATTTTATAATTAATTCTACTTAACCTTAATTTTCATTTAATTATCAAATTAAAGTTTTTATTTGTCTATTTTATGTTATATTTCCAATATATTTTATTTTCTATGTGCCAACCCACAATTTGCACCCGAAAATTTCTTAAAATCTTTGAAATTAATTTATTCAACTTATTTTATTTATTTTAAATTTTTTTTTAACAAAATTCTGGGGTATTACAAAGAGAGTATGCTCTGTAGTTGCGTTTTGTACGATCTTCTACATCAAAAATCGAAAGTCGTTTTTCCTGTTTGAGAGAGTATGCTCCGTAGTTGCGTCTCGTACGATCTTCTACATCAGAAATCGAAAATCTATGTTTCTGTTGATTTATGATGTTATACTTTGGTATGTTCAATTTTTGTTGAAATATTTATCTACTATGCTCTTGCACACTAAAGTCAGATTAAATGAGATTTCAACCACGTACCGGTATGGGAGACTTTCTGTGTTCCATGTAGAATTGGAACTGGCTATCAATACTGACACCAGCATGGAATGGGTTTCAAAAATGATCCCACTGAAAATGGGTTTGAGTTTCAGAATTGATTTCTCTCCCTAGATCTGGAGCACAAAGGGTATTTGTTAGTTGCATAATAAACCACTATTAGACTAGGTAAAATGATGCAGTTTGTAGGAAATAAGAGAAAATATAAGTACAGAATTGCATAATTAGCAATAGTTGCATATAGTTAGGAAATGCATTGTTTTACAACTCTTAAGCCTTGTTTTGATGATTTTGATATGTTTATATGAGAAAAATAATGTCTGGGAAAGGAATTTGCATGTATTACAGGATATAGGTTCATATATTCAAGGAATGCATCAGAAGAAGGTGTAAAAGAGATGAAAATCAAGAACAAAGACTAGAAGACCACGGTAAAACAAACTGAAGATTGCAGTCAGGACCGAAGAACGAAACAGTGTATACTACACTGGAGACCGCGGTCACCAGAACGTGGTTGGCACAGTACTTTTGAAGACCGTGGTGGACAGAATGCAGAAAATCTGGGGTTTTTGACATCAAACACATGGACCACAGTCACTGACCGAGGTTACTCGATTTCAATGCGAGATTTTCGTATTTTTTAGGTTTTTTAGTACGGGACTATAAATAGAAGATGGTATTTAGAGTCAAGAGTATAGAGGATCGAAGAAGAAACTCTGTGACGGCTCCTAGGGCATGAAAGATTAGGTTTTTATTGATTTTTGAAGATTGTAAAGAGATTTGAGTATGTTTTGCTTATTTGAATCCAATTCTATGTTTTACTTTACTTCTATGTCGAGCTAATCAGTTCTATTGTCTGGGATGTGATTGTTCAAAGCATAGTTTGTGATATCTAATTGTAGTTGTTGGTTTATAGATTCTATTCCTTATTGTGTAGATTTAAAGCCTTATATCTACTGGCCACAGATGTATTGAACTTAGTATTTCGGTCTATCTCGGGAGAGAAGTCTAAAATATGGACATCACAATCTGGACCTAGATTAGTTGATTGATCGGGAGATTGCTGACCAATCTAGGGAGTTGCACAGGGATTCTTTTTCTAAACACATAGGTTGTCTAGCGAACGCCTCGGGAGAGGGTTTGACGAAACAAATCTAGTGAGTGTTGAAACACCTTGGGAAAGGGTTTCAACCATTGATGCTATAACTCATAGATTAGCTAAAACCATCAATACAATAAAGATTTACAAACTATGTGGCGACTTTCATTATCCTAGACATGTTTCTTTACTGAATTCTAAAACTCATCATAGTCTTTGTTTACATTAGTTCCTGGTTTTTAAATTGAATTAATCACTTGCAATTTCGTCTTGATAAAACTGAAATCATTAGTAACTTTGGTATTAAAAATCAATAACTACCAGTGTTCCCTGAGGATGATACCTGGACTTTCCAGATATTACTGTTGCGATTTCGTACACTTGCGGGCGAGCTAACAAGGTTTTGGCGCCGTTGCCGGGGAACGACGGTGTAATTGTTTTAAAACCACTTGAAATTGACTTGGTTTTATTCAAGACAATAGTTTTCTTATTATTATTATTCATTAATTGATTTATCTGAGAATACCACTACACTTGATCTTTTTGTTCTCGTGTGTTTCAGGCTTGTATGAATGAACGTCCTTGTGACACCTACGATCCAGATTTGCTAAAGACAATCAGTCAGATTTGGTTGGAGGCTCAAGAACGTGCTTCAAACATGGCTGAAAGCGAAAGTTCGGGAGTTGGTAATAACGGGGAAGCACCATTGTGAGACTTCTTCAAACCCGTTTTGAACAACTACTATTCTGGAATAGCAAGGACGCCTATTAATGGAAACACATTTGAGTTGAAACCGTCCTTGATCACAATGGTGCAGCAACAACAATTTGGAGGCTTAGCTGTGGAAGACCCTATGGTTCATCTAAACTCATTCATGGAGATATGTGACACTATAAAGATCCATGGCGTGACTGAAGATCAGCTTAGACTGAGATTATTTCCCTTCTCTTTAAGGGATAAAGCTAAGATCTGGCTTCAATCCTTGGTTCCAGGACGTATTACTACTTGGGAAAAGATGGGTCAAAGATTTCTCCAAAAGTACTTCACACCAGCAAAAGTGCATCAGCTACGAGGGGAGATAAGTTCTTTTAAACAATCTGAGTTTGAATCACTATATGAGGCTTGGGAATGATTTAAAGACCTACTAAGGTGTTGCCCATAGTATGGTTATCTACCTTGGCTTCAAATTCAGATGTTTTACAGTGGACTTACACCACCTACAAGAGCATTGGTAGATTCAGCAAGTGGAGGATCTTTAATGGGAAAATCAACCACAGAGGCGACTCAACTTATTGAAGACATGGCAGCTAATGCCTATAGACATGGTACAGAAAGAGGTACGGCCAAAAGAGTGGGACTTCATGAAGTTGACGAGATTAGTGCCTTGCATGCCCAAATTGCAGCAATGACTCCTAGGCTGAATTTGGTGGAAGAAAAGAATAGTTGATCTCAACTTCAACAACATCAACAAGTGCACTCTATTACCGAAGCTAATAAGTCATTGTATCATGGAGAAGCCTCGGTTGAACAGATGAACGCATTGAATAGATTCAACGGGTATCAAGCACCAACTGGGGGGTATAATGTCCCCAAGTATTATCATCTGGGTGTGAGGAACCATGAGAACTTTTCATATGCAAATAACAGAAATGCTCAGATGCCTCCAGGTTTTGTCAATCAACAGCCTGTGCAAGATAAGAAGTCGTCTTTAGAGGAAAAACTAGATGAAATAATGAATATGAATACAAGATTCTTCAAAGAGCTGACTGGAAGGGTGGATAAGAATGACACTAGAGTTTCTGGACTTGAAATTCAAATTGGCAATTTAAATGCTACAGTCAAGAATTTAGAAACTCAAGTGGGGCAGTTGGCACAGATAGTGTCAAAGAAGCAGCAAAATTCATTTCCAAGTGACACTCAAGTGAACCCTAAGGAGAGCTGCAATGCAATATTCATAAGAAGTGAGTATGAAGTGGAGAGACAGCAACCCACCTCTAAGCCTCCTATGATGGTCAATAAGATTGTCATTTCTGAAGAGCCAACTCTTATCAAGTCTACTGATTTAGCACCTATCATTGTTGAGAAAAAGGAGCATAAACGACCTGACATTAATATTCAAGGCAGCGAACATAGCGCACCACCTTCGTTACCCTGTCCATACAGTTTTTCTGAGAAGCAGTTAGGTCATGAGACAGTGCAGTTGACAGAGGAGTGCAGTGCAATTATTCAAAGACAGTTTGCCTGAGAAGTTGAAAGATCCGGGACGTTTCACCATTCCTTGTAGCATAAGCACTCAGATCTTTGATAAAGCTCTTTGTGATTTGGGAGCTGGTATAAATCTCATGCCATTCTCAGTTTTTTGTCGGTTGGGGCTACCGGAGATCAAGCCATCCAATATTATCCTTCAACTTGCAGACAGTTCGGTAACTTATCCACGAGGTATCATTGAGGATGTTCTAGTAAAGGTGGATAAGTTTATCTTCTCTGGAGATTTTGTAGTTCTTGACATAGAAGAAAACAGGGAGACACCATTGATTCTTGGGTGACCATTCTTAGCTACTAGTCAGGCCCTTATAGATGTTGCCATGGGAGAGCTCAAATTGAGAATGAATGACAAACAAGTTGTTTTCAACATCTACAGCTCGTCAGAAACCCTGACCAGAGGGTCGGAGGGCAAGAAAGAAACTACTAAGAAAGTTGGTAATCAGAGAAAGATTGTAAAGCCCAAATCTGAACACATTCAGGTTGAAGAGGATAACTGCGCTACAAGGTGTCCAGATCAAGTACACAGGGAATTCGATTATAATATGAAAGAGCTACTCGACATTGTTCATATTCAGAATGGCTCCAAGAAACAGCTACAGGATCACAATCTTAAGTATAATCAAAAGCAAATGGTGGAGACGGTTATCCTCAACAATTGACGCAGCGTATCCTCGTCAAGCTAACGAAGTTAAACTTAGCGCTGAGTGGGAGGCAACCCACTTTAGGAATTGGTTTGATTACATTTTTAAGTCAGTTTGTTAGTTTTTCATAGAGAAATTGTGTATTTGCACTTACAATTGCTTAAAAAGAATCCACAAAACTGTAGAACGCAATCCATGATATGATTACCTCGGTCATTAGTCCATCACACAACACACTACACTGATGACCGCAGTCCTCAATATGAGGACCGCGGTCCACAGAACACAATATTTGGTGCAGTATCATGAAGACCGTAGTCATTAGAAAGAGGTTTTTCAGTGACCGCAGTCCACAGAACAGGTGTTTTAGCAAGGCACTGATGATCGCGGTCCTTACTCACAATGAAAAACTGTGGATCGCGGTCACCAATTCGTGTTGTTTTCAACCATTTCAATGATTGTGCACATGGACTGCGGTCCATAAAGCAAGACCGCGGTCCATGCGTTGTATAAAGCACAGATTGTTGCGGTCCATGCGTTGTATAAAGCACAGATTGTGATCATTTTGCTCATTTTTGTGTTGGAAAATCGGAGATTTTGTGTGACTTTTGGAGTTCTTCTTCGAGTTTTCAAGGTTTTCATCATCTTATAATCAAAATGTAAGTGTTTTACTTCGATTTCTTACTAGTTCTTGCATTTATTCAAGTGTTTAGATGATTTAGGATGGTTTAGATGGTTTGAAATGGTTTAGGATTGCTTTCATAGTGATTTTTGATCAAAGATTCATCTTATTCTCTTCTTGATTCTAAGAATATCATTTCTGTGATTCATATGTGCACTAAAGAATGTTCACACCCATATTCATGAGTTATTAATGTTTAAAATGTGTTGTTTCATGAAATGAGGTGCCTTTTCATCCAGTTTTGAATTTTATTCATCATATAAACCAATACAAGATTCAATGTTGCATGAGTTTTGAATGAAATTGATATAATAGCACTGAGACCATGTATTAGAGCCATATATTGAGAATTTTGAATGGTTGGGATGTTATTATATATATGAATCTTGTTGTTTTCCGTGGTGTTAACCTCTGTGATTGTAGGCCTCCAAGAATGAAATCACCTGCATCAAAAGGCAAACAACAAGCACCTCCTCTGCCTCCGTCAGACAGGAATAGATTCAGAACTGCAAATGCTAAGCAAAGGCTGACAATTATCAAGTCAAACAGACATTTGATTTCGGAGAGAGGTATCATGTTGATAACGGAGGAGTGTGAATTGGGCATAGATACTGTGATAGCGGCCCGCAACTGGAATAGGCTGATCCAAGCACCAAGAAACACGGTGGTGTCTGTGGTTCAAGAATTTTATGCCAATGCCCCAAATAGAGAGGGTACTTCTGTTTGGGTACGGGGGAAGTGGGTGTTGTTCAATGCGACAATTATTAATGAAGTATATGGCCTGCCGAATGACACACCGGATGAGTACTATAATCTGCTGCCGAGGTTCGATCTGGATGAGGTACTGTGAACTCGATGTGTTGCTGGAGCTTCTTGGATTTGCTACAACAACAGGCCTGTGAACTTAATGAAGACTACATTCACCACACAGGCTAAGGTTTGGTTATATCTTGTTTGTGCTAATCTTCTTCCTTCTTTAGCCATGAACTGGGTTACTGTTGAAAGGGTTGTTTTAGTTTACTGTATCATGAAGGGGCTCCCAATCAATATTGGGACAATTATTTTTAGCTCTATCAGATCAGCCATCGACAAAACAAATGTCGGTCTGCCACATCCCACCTTGATCACCGAGCTATGTAAACGAGCGGGAGTTGTTTGGGACAAGACCGAGCGGGAGTTGTTTGGGACAAGACCGAGCCGTTGTTGAAGATGAAGGACCACATAGCGGTGAAGATGCTCACATCCTCTGCTTCTAAGAGGCGTAGGTCCTCTGCTGAGTCCCCTCCACCAGCTACCGGACCTGTCTCTGCCCCTACACTCCCAACAGATGCTCCTCAATCTTCCTCAGCTGCAGCTGCACGTCTGTCGACTACAGAGCACACCATGATGCACTGGATGGCATACATGACAGAATGGATGAACCGTAAGGACCCAGATATGGCAGCAGTCTTCCCTCCTCCCCCTTGTGCTATGCCTTACATGGAGATGGCATGTTGCATACCTCCATCACAGCCACCCCCACCACAGGTTCCTGCAGATGATGATGATGATGATGATGATGAAGATGGTGGTGATAACTTTAATGATTTTATTACTGAGGAAGAGATGTTTGGCGCAAATCCTTGAGTACCATGAGTTTAATGTTTATTTTGTTTTTCTTGCATCTGTTTTGAAAACTTTAACTATTGTATATTCTTGATTCTTCTGTTTTTTTATTTTCTTCTAAGTATGCATAATTTTAACTGTGCTTCTAGTGATCAATGCTAATCCTTATTTAGCCTTAAGTTCCAGACTAATTCTTTCTTTTTGGTTTTCTTTGAATGCATGTGTGATATGTTACCACGCCCATGTTTACATCTCTATGTGCACTTGAGGACAAGGCACAAAATAAGTTTGGGGGTGTGCGTGCATTGTTCGCATTGTTCTTCAAAGTTAAATTCAGGTTTAAGGTTTAAGTTTAATTTTTTTTAGGTTAATTATTTTGACATATTTTGGTATTTTTACTTATTTTGGTTGCATTATTACTTATAAATTAAATATCCTTTTGGCATACATGCATAACTAGATATAGTATCTCATGATATGTAGAAATTAGAATTATTGATTTAGTATCAATTCATGAGCATATTAGTTAGGACATGAGCATTAGGTGTCAATTAGGCTAGAATCATGCCATATTTCTGAAAAATTTTCACTGAGTAACCAATGAAATTGAAAATTCCTCTAGTGTGATGAGACAAAGAATTAGGGCACTTTTTAAACAGTCTGTGTGCTTGGTTTCTCTGAAATTTGACCTTGACAGATCTCTATAGTCTTAGGTAGATTGAGACTCTGAAGACTGAGAAAGTGAGGAGTAGAAACCAAACCATAAGCAGAAAGAACTTCCCACAGACTATCAAAATAATCTAATCTATCTTGATTACTACTTAGGAATGAGTATAGGAGGGAAATGAAGTAGGCCATCATTGTTTGATTCATAGCCTAAAGGCTGGACCTAGCATTTCTAATCCTTTGTAACCAATTTTGAACCTTACAACCTGTTTTCTTGATTATGAGCCTAAACATTGTGGAAACACTCGAGCATCTTATGAATACATCAATTAAACCTATTTGTGTGCACTCATGGTTGTAATATCACCTATTCTGATAATACAAGAGAAGAAGGGGATGTGAACATTGAAATATGTATATGTTCAATTCTATGTTTTACTTTACTTCTAAAAAAAAGATTTATATTTATTTTCTTACTATTTCAGTATTCTCAATGATAACTGAACTTTTGACTTTTGTAAGAATGCACATTTGAGTTTAATTTGAAGTGTATATACTGAAAGAAGTTTGGGGGAGCTATAAAGACAGGGTTGTGAGCATGAAGAAAGTAAAACACAAGGATAAAACAAGAATGCTCAAGCTATATTAAGAAAATCAAACAAATCAGGTTAGTATTATTGCTATGAGTGTACACCTGAGTCAGATTTAAATTCCTATTACACTTGTACCTTGAGCCAGGCCACGTTACAACCTAAAAGAAAGACCACTCATCTTGACTATAGTTTGACTTGAGTAGAGGATGGATAGATGAGAAAATTGAGAGGATCTATGTACTTAGGTATTAGGAAATGATTTTTGTGCATGGAATGGTACCTGCAAATCACTTGTAAAGTCCAAGAGGATTGAGATACTGACAGATGAGAGGGTGTAGTTAAGGAAGAATGAAGGATGAACTGAAAATCTAGACAAACTGAATGTCCCTAAGGGAGTGTTAATGAGTCATAAGCTATAGGAATGGAAAATTGAGGTTACAATGATGAGTGAAAAAGAATTTGAACTCTATATGGCATGACATGTTAGTTTTAAAATAGAGTCATTGTTTGAGGACGAACAATAGTCTAAGTTTGGGGGTATTTGTTAGTTGCATAATAAACCACTATTAGACTAGGTAAAATGATGCAGTTTGTAGGAAATAAGAGAAAATATAAGTACAGAATTGCATAATTAGCAATAGTTGCATATAGTTAGGAAATGCATTGTTTAACAACTCTTAAGCCTTGTTTTGATGATTTTGATATGTTTCTATGAGAAAAATAATGTCTGGGAAAGGAATTTGCATGTATTACAGGATACAGGTTCATATATTCAAGGAATGCATCAGAAGAAGGTGTAAAAGAGATGAAAATCAAGAACAAAGACCAGAAGACCACGGTACAACAAACTGAAGATTGCAGTAAGGACCGAAGAACGAAACAGTGTATACCACACTGGAGACCGCGGTCCACAGATTGAAGACCGCGGTCACCAGAACGTGGTTGGCACAGTACTTTTGCAGACCGCGGTGGACAGAATGCAGAAAATCTGGGGTTTTTGACATCAAACACATGGACCACGATCACTGACCGAGGTTACTCGATTTCAATGCGAGATTTTCGTATTTTTTAGGTTTTTTTAGTGTGGGACTATAAATAGAAGATGGTATTTAGAGTCAAGAATATAGAGGATCGAAGAAGAAACTCTGTGACGGCTTCTAGGGCATGAAAGCTTAGGTTTTTATTGATTTTTGAAGATTGTAAAGAGATTTGAGTATGTTTTTCTTATTTGAATCCAATTCTATGTTTTACTTTACTTCTATGTCGAGCTAATTAGTTCTATTGTCTGGGATGTGATTGTTCAAAGCATAGTTTGTGATATCTAATTGTAGTTATTGGTTTATAGATTCTATTCCTTATTGTGTAGATTTAAAGCCTTATATCTACTGGCCACAGATGTATTGAACTTAGTATTTCAATCTATCTCGGGAGAGAAGTCTAAAATATGGACATCACAATCTGGACCTAGATCAGTTGATTGATCGGGAGAATGTTGACCAATCTAGGGAGTTGCATAGGGATTCTTTATCTAAACACATAGGTGGTCTAGCGAACGCCTCGGGAGAGGGTTTGACGAAACAAATCTAGTGAGTGTTGAAACACCTTGGAAAAGGGTTTCAACCATTGATGTTATAACTCATAGATTAGCTAAAACCACCAATACAATAAAGATTTACAAACTATGTGGTGACTTTCATTATCCTAGACATGTTTTTTTACTGAATTCTACAACTCATCGTAGTCTTTGTTTATATTAGTTCCTGGTTTTTAAATTGAATTAATCACTTGCAATTTTATCTTGATAAAACTGAGATCATTAGTAACTTTGGTATTAAAAATCAATAACTACCAGTGTTCCCTGAAGACGATACCCGGACTTTTCGGATATTACTACAGCGATCCCGTACACTTGCAGGTGAACTAACAGTATTCCCGTTCGGTCTAAACTACGACTGAATTAATATATTGGTTGAATCGAATTAATCTCTGAAAGTGTTTGATTTGCTTGCATTATCTGGTTGAAATAATGGATTAAATAGATAGAGTGATTCACTGGGCTTTTTAGCTCACCCCCCTATTTTTCATATCACAGGAAATTAATTAGTTTGCGAGGAAATTTTTCTATTGAAAGTTTTTATTTATTTCAATATAGGGCACATCAGCCCCAGCGAAATCATGTATTTCAACTTTGAAGTTATTTTTTTTTCTGTAATGGATTATTGTACTCAGAATTTTTGAATGAGTAAATAAAGAATTTTATTTACCATGATGTCATTTTGTACATAGACTAATGTACACAAGAACCCTAATGCATTTGGGTCTAAGAAGAAAAAAAAATGTAGCACGGGCCCGTCTCACGGGCATCCCAAGAATTTTGATCAAAGAAAGTTGAACCGTCAGATGACGTGGAAGATGGGACTTGGGAGGTGGGGTGTGACATCATTTGCCTAGTAAACTTAGTGGGTCTTAAATAAAGAAAGTTTTTAAGAGAAAATCACCTTGGGACAAACGATACCTCAAAATGTGCATGAGGTTCATGTGATTCCAAAAAAAATAGGATATAAATCATATTTTCATGTAAATAATGAGATATTAAATTTTATTTAATTTTTGTGAACCCATGAAGTCATGGCCACCCGTAACATGTGCAAGTCACATGGGTGGAACACCATGATCATGTGCACCCTACCCTACCCTAAGCTCCATGGAACGTGTCCATTATTTGAAACTATGAAGAACAATCCCATGTGCTATGTAAATGATCAAGTATGCCCACGCCTATAGAAACCATGAAGAATGATTCCATGTGCCAAGATAAATAATCATGTATACTAAGGTTACATATAAAATCTCTCATAAGTGTGTGTGCGAGCACCATGTAACAAACCCAAGATAAAGGATTAAAGAGAGTGGCTGATTTAAAGAGATGTAGAAAGGTTCCACCTAGAAAAAAAATCAGAAAATAAAAATGATGCGGACCCGCTAGGAATTAGATCCTAAGAACCCCCAATTCAAGGTAGTATACTCACCCCAAGAAAGCTAAAATCAGATTTAATGATCCACTTGAACCCTTGAAT
>JAJIYU010017966.1:0-11418 GCA_030144865.1 Tinospora cordifolia | reverse complement strand
CATCCTATAAATTATTTTCCTCAAGAAAACACATTTTCCTAATACTTTTATGTGTTTTCTCCTTAAAATTTTATTTTCTCAAATTATTTTCATTTCCTTTAATAATTAATTCGAAATTGAGAAAAATTGGAAAAAATTTTGTATTTTTTCATTAAAATTTCAGAAAATACATAGAGTACATAATTGTCGGATTCGTCAATTCGTTGTCAAAAATGTGGGTCGTCACATAAACACTAACCTTATGTAACTTATTCTCAATTTTACCTTTATTTTAATTCCATAAATACCTACCTTATATAAATTAATTCCATAACTACATACCTTATATAAATTAATTCCATAACCACATACTTTATATAAATTATTCTCATTTTTACCCTAAATCATATATATACTTATAAATTTTTTTAATATTTTTGATATTTTTGTCCCAAATCTCCCTTTTTTTCTAAAATCAGTTCAAAAAGGCCCCCCATAAGTAACATTTTTGTTTTCCAATTTTTTTCAACTTAAAGCAACGTTATTTATTTTATTTTTTTAATAAATATTGTAATAAACATTTAAATCATGATTCCGGACATTTTTATATTTATTTAGTATTTTAAAATTTTATTTATTTCTTCTTTGCGAACCTCGTGTATATATATATATTAAACATTACTTATACATATATGTACGTCTATAATACATACTTATGCACTCGTACGTCATGTCAACGTGTCATAAAAAATTCAGGTTGTTACAATTGAACAGATCAAGAACATAAAAACCTGAAACTAGAGTCATGATAGTACAATGAAACAAAAATCGCGGGGACGAATACTAAATCGGCTTTGACTTGTAGACAATAAAAAGGCACCCTAGGTACAACAACAAGCAAGACCCAACAAAGGGGAACAGAAGGAACAAGCCAAGCAACAAAGCCTATGTTATTACTACAACCAGCCAGGACATGTGGCAAAGGCTTATCCTGTCAAAACCCAGGCCCCTTACAGCAGTAGTACCACCAAGGAGGACGATAGAATGGACGTCCTCAACAACAACAGTCCTAACAAAATAATAATGAAGGGTAAAACCAGAACCAGGGCCATGGGCAGAACCAAGCCAAAGTGTTCGCGATTGCTGAAGAATAGGTCTTTGCAGTGGAAGATACATTCCTATTATTTAGCGTGGCTATGAAACTATTGTTTGATTTGGGCGCTAGAAAATCTTTTGTTTTGGAAGAACTGGTTAATAGGTTGCAACTAGTAACAAAGACTTTGCATGTAACTTTACCTATAACTTTGAATGTATCCACACCCATAGGAACCATTGTTGCCTCCAAGAGAATGTGTAACTATGACCTTAGATTTGGAGATAAGCTGATTTTAGCCAAACTCTGAGTCCTTCCATTTTACAGGTACGATGTGATAATAGGAATAGATTGGTTAGACCAGTATCAAACATAAATCAATTGTTCCAAGAGAAGGGTGACAATAACATTACCTCAGGAGAAGCCTTTAGAATCAATGCATGATGATATCCAAAGACTACTTAAAAGCCCAATGATAGTCCTATCGAACTGCTTAAAGCAGAAGGATGAACTCAAGAAACTCTTAGAGAAGGACTTTGAAGAACAAAAAGAAATCCATAACCTAGAAGTAGTTTGAAACTATGAAGATGTGTTTCCTGATAACTTAACCAGACTACCACTAACTAGAAATGTAGAGTTCAAGACTAAACTTCACCCTGGAACCAATCCCATAGCCACACCTCCATACTGAATGGCACCAATGGAACTGATCGAGCTAAAGGCTCGACTAGACGAGCTCCGAGAGAAAGGATTCATCAGACTAAGTGAATCACCATAGAAAACTTCGGCGTTGTTCGTGAAAAAGAAGGACAGATCTATGAGACTCTGTGTCGACTATTGAAAGTTCAACCAGGTAACAGTAAAGAACAAGTACCCTTTACTGACGATAAACAACATATTTGATCCATTAAGTAAAGCTACTCATTTCTCGAAAATTGATCTTAGGTCAAGATACCATCTGATGAACCGAGTATTTAGGTAATACCTTAACCAGTTTGTTATAGTATTTGTTGATGACATCCTAAAATACTCTAAATTGAAAAATGAACACTTAGAAACCTGAGGATTGTGTTGGAAACACTCAAAAGACACCAACTGTATGCTAAGTATAGCAAGTGCAAATTCTGAATGAATACGGTCAAATTCCTTGGCCATGTAGTATCGGCGGAAGGCATCTCTGTAGACCTTGAAAAGGTGGAAGCTGTCACGGACTAGAAACAACCCAAGATGGTTACAGAGATCAAAAGCTACAGAAGATTCATCCAAAACTTCTTCAAATTAGCAGAACCCATGACCAAGCTAACTAGAAAAAGAGTTAAGTTCACTTGGGATGTGAAGTGTGAATGATTATTCCAAGAACTGAAGAAGAGATTGACTTTGGCCCCCACCTTAGTCACTCTGACTTATTATATTACATACATTCTATACACAAATGCTTCACAAAATGGATTGGGTGTAGTCTTGATGCAAGAAAGAAAGCTTGTTGCCTATGCCTTACGACAACTAAAGATTCATGAACAAAACTACCCAACCCACGACTTAGAATTAGCAGTCATAGTGTTTTCCTAGAAGATATGGAGGTATTACCTATATGGTGAAATGTTCTACTTGTTTTCAAATCACAAAAGTCTGAAATACATCTTGTAATACCCCAATTTTCAACCTGACTTCCCAACACGTATTATGGGTCGTCATCCGTTGAGAATTGGGATGCTACTTAAATTGTTTCTGTCAAAATCTTTTCCTTCAAAATAGAGTTCGTAAGTTAGTTCAAAATTATGTTTCGGGTAAAATAAAAGATTAACATAAAGTCACACTAATTTCACCACATTTTTCACAATTAAATAAAACAGACTACAATTAAAATTTAAAAATCATAAATTACAAATTACGTAGCGGAATCACCTCAAAAATTTATGTTAGAAACAAAAATTGTTAAACATATAATATCGTTTCAAGATATAATCAAACGAAATTCAAAATCAAAATAAATACTTTTAACCAGTGAAATTAAATTCAAATGAAAATTATATATGAGATTCTATTAATATTAATTAAATTAAATATGACCTCTAAAATCACCTATCCTGGACAACCTCTCCATGAGGTGTCAAATGGAATGTTTTAGTCTTCTGACGTAAATTGTTGTGCACTACATCCAAGTGTTCCTGAAAAATAAAATGGGAGTGAGCTCGAAAGCCCAATGGATCATTCCTACACATCACACGCATTATACAGATTAAAATCCAAAATATTACAAACACTTTCAAACATTAGGCGTTTTAAATATTTATTCGATTTTCGTTGTAACATAAGACCGGAAAAGGGTTGAGATGCCTCTCGATATCCTCTGTGATCTGAATCAGAAACAAATCTCAAGTAACGCCTAAGGCCAGTTACCTATCAGAATCAAAATTCGATGGAGTGTACTTGCTAGCATGGGGTACCATCTCTCAAGGACTTCTAGCTGTCCCAGACAGCTCAGGGTTGAGAATACCTACGATCTGCCTTGTAGTTCGTCCATCTCAAACGGTAGCATATGGAAGATACCACCTCGATCTGCTTCAGGCTTGTTGATCACACCGGTACGTAAATTCTTAATAATCTTTCGTCTTATTTTAGTTTCACAAACAAATTCAATCATACCACAACGTCACACATACACTAGAAAATAAATCAAATAATGCATTCTATTAAAAATGATAGTTTACATGAATAAATGATGGAGTCTAAGTGCATGTTTTCCTATTCATGCATACAATAACTAAATAAGTCTAAATGCATAGTTTTCTACTTGAGCATGTCATGAAATAGTTATGCATAAATTAAAATAATTCATTGCACATCATTCAAGCATACCAAACAATCTCAATCAATTTTCTAACAAATATCTAATAAACTAGAACTATTTAAACAATTGTTTTGAATTTTAAAATCTATATAACACGTATGAGCAAGGAAATCACGCCCACTTGAATTCTCTGATCTTCAGGGCTCATTGTTTTCCTTCGAGAAATCTGATACTATAAGATTGTCAAATCTGAAATTTAACAATCAATAAAATTTTCTAAGTTCATTATTTATCTTAAATCTTATTCAAAATATTCTTAAGCATAAAAATTCTAAACTAATTATGAAGTCTAGATATTTGTTTCAACTAATTTTGAATTATTCCTAAATTCTAGAATTTTACATATTCTAATTAAAATAATTTCTAAGTCCTCTAAATTTTCTAAATTTGAAATTAAAACTTTAATAATTTACTTGCAAGCTTTTTCATAAAATTAGATTTCTAATAACTGAATCTTCGCAATTTAAATAATTTATTAATATCATAATTAATTTAGTTACGAACAAAATAAGACTTCTAAATGTTACGCATTTAGTTTCAAGGCCTAAAATTTATTCTTTTCTTATAAAAGATTTTAAATTCCTAAAAGTTTAATTTTTCATGTTTTCAACTAATTGGACTATTAAATTTTAAACTTCTAATGTTAAATAAAATTGTTAATGTGTTGTAAAGTTATTTTTCCTTTCAATTCTAATTTAAAAGATTAATTAAATTAAAGTTTTTTATTTTTATTAAATCAATTAATTCTCACGTCAATATTTAATAAATAGTCTAAATTTAAATTTATTTAATTTATATTATTGAATAAATATTCTAAACTAAATTTTTGTAATCAATTTAATTAGTTTCTATTTAAATAAAAAGATTTTAAATATTTTCTATTTGCATCTAGTTCTTAATTTTAATCTCTTATCTCAATTGAGTGCTTAATTTTTACTTAATTACCACAATTCTAACATTTTATCCTCGCATTCTACTTCCAATAAATTTTTATTCCTCATCTCTAAAACTACAACCCAATATCCTATTTCATTCAAAAATCTACAAGCATCAAATAATATTTATATCAAGATAGTGAGAAAGTCTTTATCATCCTATTTTCAAGTACTGAGGATTCAATGTACACCTCAAATCAAGAAAATATAATTCATTTGGAATTACCAAAAATTTAAAACTCTAGAAATATACCTTTCAAATTCATATTTGCAACTAGTCCTCGTTCGTTGTCTTCGTTGCATGAGCAACCGCAGCAATAGTAGCTACTACTGTTTCTTCTTTGCATACACTTATGACAGTAACGTGCAAAAATTCTGAATCTACCATGTCCTTCTTCGTGCACACAACAGAACGTCTCCAGTGTTCCATTTCTTCCTTACGGTTTAAGGATTCAATTCCATGTCCAATATGTCGTCCAGCCAGATCGAGCACGTTCAGTAAACATCAAAAACATTCAAAATCTCAATCTACACCCAACAACTCAAATCAATATCCAACAAGTCCAATTTCACAATTTCTGCTAATTCCCTTCCTCCGCCAACCCCCCCACCCCCTCCCTCCTCCCTCTATTTTGATTCGTGAATCTTCTTCACAGACCAGCGTAACAGCAGCTAGCTGGATTTTCTTTTTCCAGATACTTGATCGTTCAGCACCCAGGATCCCCAAATCACATTCAGTTCGTCATCTTCTTCATCAACCGAAACGCACCAGGTGCCCTAAAATGCCAAATCGCCCAACCAGCCACTGTCCCTGTTCTTCCTTCCTCTTCTAAGTTCATGGTTCATAGCAGCTGCTCCTCTTCTTTGCACATCAAGCCCTAGATTTCGTTCTTCCTTTCTTTTGCAGTTCGTAGCACCACAGAATGCACAAAAACCCCTAACAGCACGCACAATCTTTTTCCTTACTCAAACAGAAAAGCAGCATCACGGTTTCTACTTCTTTTCCTCTCCCAAAATCAAACCCCAAACCAGATTTACACACCCATCTTCACTCATGGTTGCTGCTGGTTTCTTCTTCCAATCGGTTCCAACTCCTTCCTCGGCCATCAAAACCTCACGAACCAAAAGATTCTGGATTTTTTGCTTGCTGCCCGTCCAACCTTGAACGCCCAATCCACGAAATCCAGATTCCTTTCTTGGTTCGTGATGTTTCTAGCAAGTTTCCAAATTTTCATTTCTTTTTCCATGTGTTATCCGTCCAAACAAACCCAGAAATTTTTGGAATATTTATATTTATATTTTTTTTCGTTATTTCAATTCTTGCTCAAGATTTTGAAAAGCAAGTGTTTCAAATTTTCTTTGTGTCCATTTTTTCTATCAATATTGTGATCAATAATATTTTATTCATTTATTTATTTATTATTATTAAATTTTTTTTTCAATCTTAACCTAGAACTTCAAAAACAAACTACTATTTATTTTTTGCAAAGCTATGCGCACGTACACACCATTTGTATCTTCAAACTCGCGCCATTGCCCTCGCACGAGTAAGTTATAGAATAATTTATTATTTTTTTCAAAACCTAGTCTATATCTATATTTAAATAAAACATGATTTTACTTCATTTATTATTATTATTATAAATACATTTTTATTTTTATTTTTATTTTATTATTATTATATCTTGTTTTATTTTTTTCATAAAAATTTTTATTTATTTCATTTCATTTATTTTATTTTATTTTAAAGTCTCCTATTTTTACAAAAATAGTATTTTATTTCATGTTTACTTGCAACGTAGCGCGCTCATAAAATTTCAGGGTGTTACACATCTATACCCAGAAGGAATTAAATCTCAGGCAGTGTAGCTGCATGAAATTCCTTAAAGATTACGATTTTCAACTCCATTATCATCCAAGAAAAGCCAACCTAGTAGCTGTGACACCTCGGCTCTCAATTTCCCTCTCTTTTTCTCTCTATTCGTGCGACGAGTCATTGAGGCTACGCGCAAAGACGGTGTGCGCCCTTTCGGCAGGAGATGCCGGGCTCGGTTCATTCGTCAAGAGCCGAAAGCCACGCATAGTTCGTTCTCATTCTATCTATTTCATACTTCAAAACTTTTTTTTCAAATATGTTATGATGTCAATTTAAAACATACAAAGATCATTAAGATGCCAGTTCTTTTTGTCAGAAAAGTGAAATTTATCAAGAAAATGTATGTAGCGGTTCAAAATACTTACAAATTCAGTATGAAAATATAGTTCAAAAAAAATAAAATAAAGCTTATGGTCAAGTCTGATACATGCCAAAATTTATAAGAAAGACATTTTAAAAGTTGGAGGGCATATACCCAATTCGAATTATTTATAACAAAACGATAATAAAACATTAAACCCAAAAGAAACTAAAAATTGTGACAACCTCCAACGAAGTCTCAACCAAAATGACAGCCCCGTGTGGCTAGCCTACTCCTGCGATGTCAATGATCACCTGTAATAAAATAATGGGGTGAGCTCGAGAGCCCAATAGATCATCCTTACACATCACTAGCATTATAAAGACCAAAATACACAACATGCAAACACTTTCATTATATTAGGGCATTTCAAACACTGTGCTGGTTATTTGGCTGTAACCTATGATCGAAAGAGATCTGCTCTCAGTATCCCCCTGTGGTCTCGGGAGCGTCTCCAGAGGTAACGCTATGCAACCTATTACATTCGAGTCTGAAAGTGACTCTGGTAACGCCATGCGGCTTATTACTATACGATATCACATCTAAGGATAAAGATAACACTATGTAGCCTATTACGTTTCTGTCCGAAGAACAATCAGCTGTTGTAGGCAGCCTAGGTAGGGACACCAATGATGACGCTGTGCAGCCTATCATTGCCCTGGTACGTGGAGTTCTAAATTTTAATTTAATCTTCTTTAGTTTTACAATCCAGTCCAATCCACACCCAATCATCATGAATAACTTTCAAGTAAACTAATCAGATATGTTCAACCATTCATGGAGATCAACACATGAATTCTCTATCTATGCATGTTGTAATACAGGTAACCAAACATCATGGATATACATCAAGTCATTTCAATCAAGGTCAATCAAGTAAGTCCTAGCATGCTTCTAAACACACAATAAGCTAACCAACCATCTTGTTGTGTATTCAAAATTTGAATAATACTAGTGAGCAAGAAAATCCCACCTACGTTTAGTCTTTCTTTTCCTTGTGCCTTTGCCCCTTGCCGCACGTGTTTTGATCTTTAATCTATAAGATTTTAATACCAAGATAGTGTGAGTTTAAAGCATTTAATACATGGTGAAAATCCTAGATTTATGTCCCTTACATATGAATTTCATAGTGTACCCAAGGCTGGAACGAGAACAAGAGAAAAGACAAGGTCACGATGAGTTACTGCGACAGTGCAAAGCATTGCCATGGTCACCGGAATTGGCAACATGTGTTTAACACCTCAATACACACACTTTTAGGCTTAAAACACACATCAACTCAACGAAAACATTTACAATGCTGAGAAAGCACGATTCCAAGTGGGGTTTCATGATTTACCTCAGCACAAACTGTTTCCAACCGTACCTCAACTCAAATCCACCCTTGTTGATGTTGCTCTTGGAGAATCTAAGCTTGAGAATGGTAGAGAAGGGTTCAAACCACCCTTAGAACTCAAAAGAAAAGCTAAGAAACAAGATTGGAAAGCTTAGTGAGTGTTTAGGAGAGAAAATAGTGATTTGCGACACAAGAAATTCAGATCTAGGGTTTATGTGCAAACATTTCATTTTTATAGAAAACCATGAATTACCGTGATCGCTCGAAAATTACAGCAGTAATCGATATTACCGCGGTAACTAGGTTGATGTTCGTGCTCATTTTTGGGTTTTCTTCTGCGATTACCATAGTCACTGTAGAATTACCGTAGTAAATAGGGTAACATTTTTCTTTCCATTTTTTGGGTTTGTCTTGGTTACCGCAGTAATTCTACCCTTTACCGTAGTCACGAGTGGAAATCTTGGCTTTTTTCGTCTTTTCTTTGTCATTTCTCATGCTTTACAAATTTATATCATTTTTATATTTATTTTAAGTTTGTTTAGGCTTATTAGACATGGTTTTTAGGTATCTCATTATTTTCTTATTTATTTAATTAATTATCCTATTTTTGTTTTTCACCAGTGATGTGAAGGTCATATATTCTTTTGGTGCATCACAACCTGCCCCCCTTAAAAAATTTTGTCCTCAAAACTTAAAAGGATAAGTTACCTATTCGATGTCGTTCCATCAGGTGTTTCTGGTAAAGAGATCTGGGTACTTTGTTCGCATCTCGCTCTCCAATTCCTAGGTTACCTCTTTTAAACCACGATGCCTCCACAACACTTTGACCAAAGGAATGCCCTTGGTCCTGAGACTCTGCACCTTATGATCTAGTGTTCTGACTAATGTTTTCTCGTAAGTTGCATTTTCCTGAAGTATGATCTCCTCCTGATGTATGATGTGAGATGGATTTGGCTCGTACGTCTGCAGCATCGATACATAGAACACATTATGAATTGAGGACATTCGATTTGGCAAGTCCAGCTCATAGGGGCATTCACTAACCTATTTATGTATCTCAAATGGACCGATGAATCTTGATTCCAAACTGTTTGATCCCCTTCTGTGGGCTAATCTTTAAGAACACTTTACAAAGGTCTTCCTCTCTTGTCTGCATAGCTCTTCTGCCTACTCTAAGCTGTAGCTAGTCTCTTCTGAATCTATTTTTACCTAAATGTTCATCTCCTCGACCAACTCCGGTCTTAAGAGTACCTGGTCCTCAAAGTCTGTCCAACAAGATGGCGATCTACAGGGTCTGTCATAGAGTGCTTCATATGGAGTCATCCGTATGCTCGCCTGATAACTGTTGTTATAGGCAAACTCTGCCAAATCCAGATACTTGTTCCAATATCCCTTGAAATCAAGGACATAAGCTCTCAGCATATCTTCTAATATCTGAATAACCCTTTCAGACTGCCCATCGGTCTGAGGGTGAAACGTCGTGCTCATAGTGAGTCTGTTCTCAAGCTCTTTCTCCAAGCTTTGCCAAAACTAAGACGTGAACCTGGAATCTCTGTCTGACACAATAGTCTTGGGAATGTTACAACCACTTTTGATCTCAGAATAGAAGTAGGATAACATTGCCATAGATTTTGTCAGCAAGTTACCCAGGATCAGAAAGGGGAGCATACTATTTGAGTAATTGTAGATTGTCGCACTAAAGTGGCACACTTCTTACCCATTAGATCCATAGACCAAGTCAGTAAACTGGGTGAACTCTATGTAAAAGAAACAGTACGCCTTCATGGAGTACCTAAGACGATAGTGTCGAATTGAGACTCTTGCTTCACCTCACAATTTTGAAAGAGTCTACAAAAAGAACTGCGCACCAAACTCACCATGAATATAACTTTTCACCCTAAGATGAATGGGCAGTCTGAAAGGGTCATCCAGACACTAGAAGACATGCTGAGGTCTTGCGTCCTTGACTTCAAAGGGAACTGGAGTAAATATTTACACATGGCGAAGTTTGCCTATTACAGCAGTTATCAGGCAAGTATAAATATGGCTTTGTATGAAGCTCTATGTGAGAGGCCTTACAGATCACCAACCTATTAGGCTAAACTTGAGGACCACGTACTTATTGGGTCAGATCTAGTGGAAGAGATGAACAATCAGGTGAAACAAATTCAAAGAAGGATGGCCACTGCATAAAGTAGACAGAAGAGTTATACTGATAGAATATGAAGACCACTAGAATTCCAATCAGGTGATAAAGTATTTCTGAGAATTAGTCCTCAGAAGGGAATCAAACAATTTGGAATTAAGCGAAAACATGCACTAAGATTCATTAGACCCTTCGAAATACTCAGAAAGATCAGTGAATGCGCATACAAATTAGACCTACCAATCCAAATGTCCTCAATGCACAACGTGTTCCATGTGTCGATGTTGAGGAACTAGAAACATGATCCCTCTCATTTAATCCATTAGGAAGAAGTGGACATCCACCACAATGCCACATACAAAAAAGCTTTGGTTAGGATTCTTGATCGCAAGGTACAGAGCCTGAGAACAAAATACATTCCCTTAGTCAAAGTTCTCTGAAAACATTATAGAGTAAAAGAGGCTACTTGAGAGTTGGAAAGTGAAATATAGACTAAGCACCCAAACCTCTTCATTAGAAGCACGTGACCAAACGACTCTCGAGTAGCCTAGTACAATTTTGAGGACGAAATCCCTTTTAAGGGGGGTAAAATGTAATACTTGATAATTTTGTACGAAAATCAATGAACGAAATAATTCGACTTTGAGAAATTTATAACGTTTTTTAGTATAAAATTATGTATATTCTAAAGTATAAAATAAAGTAGGTAAAATAAAATTAATCAAGAAATTATATAAAAATTTTGGTGCAACCTTAGGAAATCCAAAAATAAATAATAGAAAAGAAATAGAAATATGTACCTATATATAAATAAATAAATAAATATATATATATATATATA
>JAJIYU010017965.1:0-11481 GCA_030144865.1 Tinospora cordifolia | reverse complement strand
CTTCCGCTGAAAATTGATTTTTAATTTTGAGTTTATGAATCTCTTTTGATAAACAATGTAATGGTTATTCTTGAATTAGAAAGCTATGTACTTTCTTCTTTTATTAATAAACAAGTTGAATTTTTCTTTACCTTTAATTGCCTTGATTTTTATTTGTACTATTGAATTTACTCTAAGGCAAGTGGTATTAAAAAACAAAAAGTCAAATGTGTGTCGCTTGTAAAGTAACACCGGCCCGACCCGCCAATTGGTTAAGTCCATCGTCAAAAGGAACGGTGGTGATGTCCAACTCTCAAACTCAAGGAATGTGGGGTTGTGGTGTTACATCCTAGGTATCAGTAGCATAAAGTCAAGCTTGGTTTTGTCATCAAGCCTGATTTTGTTTCTGCTCCTGATTTTGCTATGGTTGGGGCTGGGGCCGCCACCTCTACTATGGACGACCATCTTGCCCATGTGCCTGTTGTTGCTGTGGATGGGTTGGAGCTCTATTAGGACATTCTTTGCAATATGTCATCTCTGGTGACATTGGTAGCACAATCCTTGCCTTTTAGCCTGCTTCCTCTATGCATCCCTACCATAGTCTATCCATGTCTGCTAGTTTTGTGGCCAGTTATAATTCTACACCCGGTTCGATTCTAAGGCACTGTGTACCCATCTTGTTTGCTCTACCCCTTTTATGATCCTTTCGTAGCTTGTTCTAGCTGTTATCACTTGTTTCTATTCCTCAAAGCTTGCTCACACTTGAGATCTTGCTCAATCAGCTACGATCTGCCATCGTTTCTTCAAGAGTGGTTAATCTTAACAGATGGATGATCTTCCATATTTCAACCTTCACTCCCTCAGCAAACCTGTCTACCTAAAACTATTCATGTTTTATCAGCTCAGTGGCAAACCTAGATAATTCTATGAATTTCTATTGATACTCTACCACTATCATTGTTTTTGACATTAATCTAATGAACTTCGACTGTAACTGCTTCGTCTTTGCCATGGAGAAAATATGCGCATAAAATAGAGCCTTAAACTATTATCATGTCATAGTGGACATATCCGTAGTAGGATCATTCATAATCATCTCTCACCAATGATAGGTAGGTCCAACAAACTAGTGTACTACTGATGCAATTCTCGTGGGACCAGTTGCCCCTAACGCATTCAAGCGTTTGTTTATCTCCGTAAGCCACTTATCTTTTGCCAAATAATTAGTCATATCCTCAAAATTACTGGGGCACAGCTTTTGGAATTCTATCAAAAGGTTCTTCCGTTCTATAGTATCCACAATCAGTCAGTCCAATACTACCAGACTATTACGCAACGAAACCTAATGAATTTGGACAGAGGTTCTGCCTATGATTAAAGCTGCATCGATGGCTGGTTTTGAATGTGTAGTATATTTCTCATGATCTATTCTACCACTTGCCAAGCAAATTCGGCTAACATATCAATAGTCACCATCATCCCAGTTCAAGCTTATGCCACTGGCACTCTGTTTTCCCTTTGCCTTGACTCACCGGTATTTTTATCTCTCGTGTTATTACCCTTTGTTCTTGACAACATCAACAATACAAAAGTCATTTTAGTATCCCATAAGTCAACATGCTATCAAAAAAGAGAAATCTCAATATATATAAAGAACATCATAACTTTATTTCTAGTCAATCTGGTTATACGAACCCCTTTTTCTCGAACTCTACATACTAAATGCTTTTGCAACTTGTGATAATTGCCACCTTTCATATCTATATTCTTAGTTTGTAATCCTATAGCCAAAACATTTTTTTATTGCTTTATTTGTAATATCATAATTCTAGATTCATGTCTTTAAGTTCTCGGTTTGTTCAATGGCCTAATCAGTTTATGCTTCTAAGTCTAAAATTTGTGGTGTTCAAGTCTTCATGCTTGTTTTGGGTACATGACTTTTGGTTTCATATAATAGTATTCAAAATCATAATACTAAAGAGCATGCAAGCAACCATTCAATCAATACAAAATTAATGCTACCTTAGATAGATTTCCAAGCTTCCATCTAACCTTTGAGTCTAAGTGATCCATACCACTTTTGCCTAGTGACATAGGTTTCCACTCAAAAACCATACTACACCAAAATAATTTTGCAAATGTCCCAATGACTAAGGTCTCCCAAGTCCCACTATACTTAACAATCCCATACTAGCTAAGCATAGAGAAACAAGCTCTTCTAGATTCACTGACCATTCACCAACCATGGTTTTTCAATCTTTAAGTTCGGTATTCCTCCATATCCTGAATTCCTACGCATCCCATACCACGTAGAAAACAGAGGTACAAGATCATCCCGATCTCATGTCTTGACCAAACAAGTGGTTTATTATTCACACATTTCAATCTCTAACCTATATCCTAGTGATTTCACTTTGATCCACTCTTCCTCCTTGGCAACACCCATTTTTCTACCAATGGCCTCTTTTCTTAGATCTAAGGTCTCAATACTCGATTGAATGGTTCCTTCATTAAACCAACAACCTAACATCAACTCTAAACACCAAATTTGGCATCTAACTAATTATCTTGCCTAGTAGTTCTACTAACTGAGCTCTAATACCAACTTGGTATCAGAGTAACATCTAACTCAGTACTCTATAATCTAAGTTCGCATCTTGCCCATGGCATCGACTACCTACGCTTTGATACCAACTTTATAACAACCCAGTTCTTAGTCCTTTAATGCAACACCCCTGTAACATACCAAACCCCCAAGTTCTTATTTGGACTAACCACAAGGCAGGTCCAGCCTAGTATTACTTTACAAGTAACCCACACTTGACTTTCTAGTCTTTTTATTCCAAGTCTAATTGAATCCTCAGAGTACTTAACTCACTTAGATTTAAATAATTAATCCAACAAGACAAAGCAATTAGAGATAAAAGAAATATTTAACATTCATTATTTATTGAATAAAGGAACGAATACATAACTCAAATCCAATTATTGTAGCGGAATATCAAAATTTGGGCAAACTGCCCTTACAATTAAATAGAAATATTCTTATTAGAGATATTCTAAGTCTTGATCATGCATCTTCAATTAATTTGTAATATCCTACATCGATCCGACTCCAAGGGGATTCCTGGGCTAAATGTGCATTCGAGGGTGCCTCATTGTGTGGAGAACTTTTGAGAGACTCAAGTTCGAGTCCTATCAAGAACAAAACCCTACACCCAGTTAATGGTGGCTAAGGAGGGGACAATATCGTCACAGTGGGCCCGAGTTGTTATAAATGGTATCAAAGCTGCTCCGTGTATATCATAGGTGTCAATTTCGAGGACGAGATTGCTCCCAAGGGGTGGATTGTAATATCCCACATCAGTCCGACTCTAGCGGGATTCTTGGGCTACATGTGCATTTGAAGGTGTCTCCTTGTGCCAAGCGCTTTTGGGAGACTCAAGTTCGAGTCTTGCCAAGAACCAAACCCTACACCTAGTTAGTGGTGGCTAAGGTGGGGACAATATCATCACAGTGGGCCCGAGTTGTGACAAATGGTATTAGAGCTGCTTTGTGTGTACTGGACATGTGAATCTTGATAACAAAATTGCTCCCAAAGGGGATAGATTGTAATATCCCACATCAGTCCAACTCCAAGGGGATTCTTGGGCTACATGTGCATTTGAGGGTGTCTCATTGTACCGAGCGCTTTTGAGATACTCAGATTCGAGTCTTGCCAAGAACAAAACCCTACACCCAATTAGTGGTGGCTAAGGTAGGGACAATATCGTCACAATGGGCTCGAGTTGTTATATAATTAATTCGCTAAAAGATTTAAAGTAGGAAGGGTGAGCACAAAGCCTAGTGGATCATTCTAAAATAACTAAATCATTATTTCAAATCAATAAAACATCAAAGTCAAACGCTTACAAACATTACGTGTTTCAAACAATTTCTTGTTAATAGTTGTAAATTAGATTGAAGGGGGTTTCAGCCCTTGATGTTCTTATCAAAATACCTCCCTTGAGTTAAAAGACATTCCTTTATGCCAAGTTTCATTGGACTTAGGGCCTAACCCATATTCTAAGTATTTTGTGACATTATCCGTATGAACTATTCAAATGTAAATAACACCCACAATAATCCATGCAGATCACCATGATTGTACGTGATTCTTATTATTAGTCATCTTTCTTTAGTGAAACATACATGAATCATTCACTAAATTAAATAAATTCAACATGATGATCACATCAACATTGAAGACATGCATCATTCCTCAAAATAAACCTAAGTATGTAATATCTAAACATGGCATGGTTTGAACATGGCATATATACTACACTGAAATTATAATATGCATGATAAGCAGAATCTAACACGTGCATGAACATCTAATTAATTTAAACAACAAAGTAGAAGTTTTGAAATCACTACTACCTCAACTGAATCAAAATTCAAAAATGGGACAGCACTTCAACACATTCAAACCCTCAAGAACACTCAAAAACTGAGTTGTTCACACTCAAGAACACTCAAGAATTGAATAGAGGTGCCAAAAAAGAAGCTGGAGAAAACAAGAGAGATCTTATTAGCTCTTGGTTTGGGATCAAGAGAATGAGAGCACAAGGGTCCTTTATATAGATTTTTAGTGGGCATAGGGAAACGTTTTGGGTGTGCTCACATAGAAAATCTTACCGTCTTTCATGTGTGCACAGTTTTCCATGAGAATCATTCCAATTTTCCATAGTGTACATGGTTTGGGCAAGTGAGCAATTGGGGTTTCCTTTTCCTAGTGTGAACGCAAAGTTTGAGTAACTTTGAGTTCCCTTCTCCTATGTGGACACAATCTTGGCTTGCTATCATGGTTTGGATGTCAATATAGGTGTGATTTTGTGTGCAAGACAACTTTCTAATATGTTTTAGTAATTGAACTTCTCTTGTGAGTCTTGGATTCCTTTTTTTTCTGCAAATCAACAAGGTTTGGCAACCTCCTATTTTGGATTAAATCTACTTTAGAAACTTCCATTTTCCTCTCTTGTATTCCATCTCTTGGACATTTTTGTGAGTGAGGAAACTTTCTAATTTCATTTTTCACTTGTGCTTCAAGAATGCACATGATTTAATGAGTACAAGATCTTCAAAACTTCCATTTTGGTTCTTTGGTGGTTCGCACAAATGATTAAGGTTTTTATGTTTGTGCTAAATTTTGGTATTTTGAAGTAGTAACCCCCGAGTTCTTATTTGGACTTAACCACAAGGCAGATTTGGGCTAGTATTACTTTACAAGTGACTTACACTTGACATTCTAATTCTTTTATCCCAAGTCTAGTTTAATATTTAGAGTACTTAACTCCCTTATTTAAATAATCAATCCAACAAGACAAAACAATTAGAGATAAAAGAAATCCTTAATTTCTTAATTTATTTTTGGAAAATGAAAAAGTATATAACTCATATTCAAACTATAACAGAATATTCAAAATTTGGGCAACATACCCTAACATAAAAATAGAAACTTTCTAAAAGTAACCTAGCTAACCTCATGCATCTTCAAAGGTTTAGTTTCCTAAAAAGATAAAGTTAGGAAGGGTGAGCACACAACCCCGTGGCTCATTCAAAACAACCAAGTTATTATTTCAAAATAATGAAATATCCAAGTTCAAACACTTACAATTATTAAGCGATTTAAACAATTTATTATTTTCAATTGTAAACAGACTGGTTTTTATCAAAATATCTCCCTTGAGTGAAAAGGCGGTTCCTTATGCCATATTTTATTGGACATAGGGTCTCACCCATATTCCAAGTATTTTAGGACCTCACCATGTGAACTAATCACGCATAAAGAACATACATAGCAATCCTTATGGATCACTGTGACATTACATGGTTCTTATTATAAAAATCTTTCATTTAATCCCATATTCAAAAATCATAAACTATTTAAAGAAGATTTAGCATGGCCTCAACATGAAAGCATGAAAACATAACATTTATGCATCGTAAATCAAAATAAACCAAAGCATGCAAAGTTTAAGCATGACTTGGTTTAATGAATGATTGAAAATGGCATGCTAAATCGAAATTAAAGCATGCATGATAAACTGGAATTGAAACGTGCATGAACATCTCCTTAATCTGAAACAACAAGGTGGAGGTTCTAGAAATCACTTCCACCTTAGTTGAACAAATTAGTTGAGATATTCTAAAATTTGGTAGCATTTTGTTACTACCACTCCAACTGCTACAAAATTTTTGTAGCACTTCATTAATTTTACCCAAATTGTTGTTTAGAATAGCCCAAAAGAGAGAAGGAATGGCAAGAGAGTGGCAAAGGGGGGGAGAAAGAGCAAGAAGGACATATTAGTTCTTGTTGGGATGAAGAGAATGTAAGCACAGATGGTCCTTATATAGAGTTTCAGGGGTTGAAGATTGGTAGGTTTGGATGTCTAGTGAACAGGAAACTTTCAAATTATCGTCTTGAGCGCTGCACATGTGTGTGTAGGGTTAGGATTTTGTGTTGCACACTTTGTAATTCTTTCTGTGCCTAGCAAAGTTTTGGGAATCGCCATGTGGGACCACGGTTCTTGGTTCCGCAAGACTGTGGTCGTAAGGCTCTAGAAAATGCAGAGTTGCAATCCTCCATGAGGGGATCATGGTCTTGCGCCCAATTCCTTCTATTTTCACTTTTCCTTCCAATTTCTTATGTTTTTATATATTAAAACAAAGTGAAACTTGCTAATTTGGTTACAAAATATTATTATTGACTTGCTAATTCTTGTGATTCCAATACATATATATTCATGTGGAGTATCCAATGTATTTCTAACATTACTATTGTGACGACCAATATTTTTGAGACACAAAATTTGTGGGTTCGTTATATGTATTCACATGTATTTTTTTGAATATTTAACTAAAATACATGAATTTTCTCTATTTTCCTTGATTTTTCATCTATTTTTATTGAGAAAAATTGGATTAGTTGAGAAATATAATTTTGGAAAGAGAATATATTAATTATTGGAAAAATATAATTTTTGGAGTGATCATTTGAATTTTTAGGAAGGAAAAATAAATTTTGGGTAATTATTTAATTTTTGGGAGAAAACGTTGATATTTGGGCAATATATGTGATATTTGAGAAAATAAATGTATAAATTAAAATTTGGAGTACAATCAAAGAATTTTGAAGAAATTGAGGGATAAGTAAATAAACAAAATTATAATAATAATGGTGAAGGAAAAATAAAATAAAATACATATATGTATATACAAAAAAGGGGAATGAGAGAAAAAAATAAAAAATTAAAATTAAAATTAAAAAAATTTACAAGCCCAAACGAGCTAAGGCGCACAAGCCGAATGGCCTGTGCTAGTTGAATTTGGTGCACAGGCCGAATGGCCCCCCTTCCCCCTCATTTCTTTCATTTTTTCTTCGATTTTCTCTCTTTTTCTAATAGTTTTCAACTAAAGAAAATTAGATATGGACCATCGTTATGAGTTGTGGTTTGGCCGTTTGGTAGTCCATTGGTCTCATTGTTGACCACTAGCCATTTGAGTTCCTTGCATGGCAACCATGAGCCACGTGGCAAGCCATTTGGGCATGCAAAGGTGCTCCAACATGCAACAAAAACATAGTTTTGAGCATAATTTTCAATTTCAACAAGCATCTTCACCCTCTCTATTCTCTTTCATCCCTGACCCAAAAGTCTTAAGAAAATAGCCATTAGAGAGCTCTCATACCTTCTCAAATAACCCTCATTCCCTTCTCACATCGCACAATCATGAGAGAGAAAACAACCACAAAGGTGGGGTAGTCAACATAACTAGGAGCTAGAAACTGCAAAAAATAGTGTTGATCCACACTTTGAAGGGATGGTTCCTAGCCCATTTAAGGTGGATTTTTGAGGAAAAATCACTCATTTTAATCCTTATTATATGTACTTTAATCTCCATTTGTTAGAAAACAAAAACTCAGATCTTAAACATGGTTTATAGGGTGCCAAAGTTGGTTGCTAGCTAACTGTAATAACAAAAGTGTTGGTGGAACCAACTTTGGGGCAATCAATTGAGGTTGCTAGGGATGTCCATTTGGGATGAGACTTTGGGTGATTAAACCTCACATTTGAGGCTAGAAGGAGGTATAAGCCAAGAACCTTAAGCCTTTGTATTAGCGGTTTTATGTGCATGCAAATTACCTCGTTTTCTATGGAATCTGGTACTTAGAAAAATTTTTAAACTTGTTCATCTGGGTTAAGTGTTGGGAGGTGCGTTTGAGTATGATTTTAGCAACATTTGCTTGTTGTTTTAAATGGGTTTTAATTAGTGAATGTTTTGTGATCTAAACTTTTACAAATGTATAAGAAGGAGCCTTGGATTAATGGTTTAATGGGGGTAATTAGATACTTGAAAATCATAGAAACCATGAGTATTGGAAAAACTTGTTACATTGCAGAGACTTTAGGAGATCAATTGAATGACCAAAAATCAGTATTTTAAGCGAAAATCTGGTGGAGACATTGCTGGTTATGTCAAAAACATGTGTACCAAATTTCATCCCAATCCGAGTAAGGTACGTTGGTCAATTTACATGGATAGTAGTTGTTTATCACATGAAATTCGAGAAATGAAAGTTCATGCTATTCCAAAAACCCTATAAAATGAAGCCCAAAATTGAAATCTAAAATTGTGATGAATTGTTAGGAGGTTAGGATCAAATTTGGAAAGTTTCAAACAAATCATACGATTGATCTCAGAAAAATGAGCAAATTTCTTGCGCAAAGAGAACAAAAATCTTGAAATTTGGGGATTTTGACCTAACTAACCCAATTTTGACCTAATTTGACCCAATTTGACCAAAATTAACCAAATGTGGCCAAAATTGATCGCGTTGACCAAGTTTGACTGTTGACTAGGTTTGACTGGTTGACCGAATTTGATTGAACCAAATTTGAGTTGATTGAGACTAATTAGGGATAGTGGAATAAGGGTTAAGCCACATTTCTAAACAAAATTGAAATTAAGTTTAAATAATATAGATTCGAGTATATGCTGTGGGACTTGGCTGAGTGTCAATGGGACATCGATGCATGGGACCCGAGGTGAGTAGTTTAATTTGAGTGTTACTTTAACTTGTATTCCCTACATAAAATGTGTATGAAACGACATTAGTTAAATGGTTTCATGTAATTGAGATACATCAAATTGGTTTTAAAATATATAGATGTTCAACGATAATGAGACCATAGGCTCGAGGTCTAAGCCCGGCGTCAGGGTGCACAATGTGATTTAGATTTAGACTCGAAGTTCGAGCGTCAAGGTAGGGAATATGATCAATGCACCTAGCCTTAAACCCACTTGTGTGATGGCACTTGAGGATCGAGTGTGTGGTTAGGGTATTTGATGGATATGCTTGGTTTATGACCCGCTTGAATCGCCAGTATGCCTAACTCATAACCTACTCATGCAATGACCATAGGGTTGGATTTGATGATTTGAAACCCTATCCCAGATGTAGTTTTCAACTAGCATGTATTCAAATTGTTATTGTTTAACTTGTTGCATTGTTTATAACTATTTTACTACATCTCATGTAATTAAACATTGTTTCAACATTTACTATTTATACATACATACATTGTTTTTTAAAATGCTAGTTATAGGTAACTAGCTAATATTACTACTCAGTGAGCCACGTTGCAATGTTAAGCTCACTACTCTACTTACATTTCAAGTTCATCGATGGCCTGACAAAGGGAAAGGCATGGTGATAACTTAGTCCCTTAGCAGTTCCTTTTCCTTTCTTGGACTTTTGTTAGAGGTTGGTAATTTTTGTATATGTAAATAATGCTCATGTAATACCCCAGAATTTTGTCAAAAATTTAAAATAAATAAAATAAGTTGAATAAATTAGTTTCAAAGATTTTAAGAAATTTTGGGTGAAAATGGTGGGTTGGCACATGAAAAATAATTTACATTTGAGATATAATAAAAATTCGGATAATTAAATGAAAATTTCAATTTAGTGGAATTAATTATAAAATTTAAGGAATTGCTTAAGAAATAAATAGAAATAAAATATTTACACATATTGGCTAATATGTGAATACTACATATTATAGGAATATGTACATAGAAAAATTTATATAATTAAATAAAATGTATTTATTAAAAATAAATCAAACATTACGTAAATAATAGTGTATAATTACATAATTTATTATCTAAAAATAAAATACAAAATAAATAAAAATACATGAAAATAAAAAATATAAATTATTTAATTATTAGCATTAAAAATATTAATGAAATGAAAATATATAAAATAAATGTAATATTAAATAATTAGAAAGGGGAAAAATTTAACAAATTATCAAAATGGAAGGGAATAGACAAGAAAATAAAATTTTTATCAATTAGGAAGTGTCTAATTGCTAAAATTCGGATTATAGAAGCTTTAGAAAGTGATTTTGTAATTAGAAACACGATCTAACGGTCCAAAACGAATTTGTGAAATCCAACGAATGAGATCAAAGCCCTAAACAACGTCCAGGAGCACCGAATCACCAAGATCTAACAGTCTACAATCACCAAGATCGATCCAACGGTCCAGATTTAGGCACACGGCATCAATCGCGAACGAGATCTGAAAACGCAACTCGAGGATCATCAAACGGCTCAAAATGAGGTGCACTGAGGAGATCGCAAAATGATGCACCGATCGAGGATAATCAACGGTCTGGATGAAATTCGAATTTCTTTAATCGCGAAACGCATGTCTCAAGGATGATCCAACCGTCTAGAACGAATTCGTTAATCGTGATCGTGAACTCACATTGCAATCGAGGTTGATCGGACGTCCCAGATTTCATCCGCCTGATCGAAATCTTGATCTAGTGTTGCGATCGAGGATATCTAACGGCTGCCATTCTATCCACCCGATCTGATCACGAAACGTACCCCGAGGACGATCTGACGATCTGAATCGAATGATCCGATAAATAAACAAAAAATCAAACCAAAAATCCGAATAAATCATCCAAAAATCCGAAAAAAAATGTTTCTAAACTCCAAAAAATTCCAAATAAAATACCTACTATTTTCTTATGCTTGGGGGGCACGAAAATTTAAATTTTTGCAAGTTTCCCACCAAAAAACTTACAATTTTACACACTTTTGAAGCCTATATAAACCCCCCATGCTCACAAATCAAACCATCCCAAGCAACAAGAGTTTAGTTGTCATCTTGTGCTTCAAGCCCTCTTCTTGGCATTCTCCTTAGTTCTTGAGTGATCTTGAACCATTTTTTAGTGTTCTTCAGTGTTCTTAAGAGTTCTTGAGTGTTTGGAAGACTTGAAGCGACGGAACTCTGCCGAATTTCAGAGGTACGCAGAAGAGACGCACTTAAGGTGGAAGTGACTTCTAACCTTTACTTCTTTATTTTAATTTGAATGAATCTTGCATGTGTGATGATGTTTTGAAGATGATTGATTGAACTTATGTCTTTATATGCAT
>JAJIYU010017964.1:0-11418 GCA_030144865.1 Tinospora cordifolia | reverse complement strand
TTATAAATTTATAATAAGGGTAAATGAATATAAACTTATAATAAAGTTTTATATAAATTAAAATAATATGTACGCTGAGCTTGAAAAAAAAATCTAGAAATTTGGTTGGCCGAATAGAGCATGAGCAAAGTAGATGGGAAGCCCAGAATTTTCTGGTTGTTTGGTTTGGTCGGTGAGGAGATGAATCAAGAGAGTTCTGGAACGGATTGGCGGTGGCTTTATAAACAAAGAAGGGACCAGATTTATCTAGTTTTGAGGGGGCGGTGAAAGAAAGAATTTGAAGAAGAAGAAGAAGAGGAACTCAGCTGTGATCTAGTGGCCATGCATGATGAGGTCCAGGAACCGAAAGCAGAACAAGATGCTCTGTTGCTGTCGTGCTGCTGCTAATGCTACGTTGAAGAAGAAGAACCAAGAGACACGATCAGAGAAAGGAGAAGGGAAGTCATGGCAGTTGCTGCTGCTTTTGTTATCGTTGTTGCTACCCTTGGTCGTCATGGCACGAGCAGAAGAAGGAAGAAGATCAGCTTCGCTGGTTTAGCCGGCTGCTGCTACTGTTGTTACTGTCGAATGGGAAGAAGAGGATGATTGGAAAAGTAGCTTGAACGAAGAAGACGTGTTGCTGCGGCTACTTGTTATCCGTTTCCAGCACAAATGAAGAACGAAGAGGAAGCTGCTGCGCAGCATGAGTGGAGAAGAGGATTAATGAAGCTGCCGCTCGTGGTTACATGAACAGGGGTTGCTGCAAATTTGGTGTTCTGGTTTGGGACAAATAGCAATATGATCTGAGTTGCTGGCCGAGAGATGGGTGTAGCTGTTGCTGCAGTCCGGGCATGATGAAGGGATCCGAGCTGCTGGTAACGATCAGAAGGGAGGAAACAGAGCAACGAATGCTCTGTTGCTACGTTGTTGCAACGGCCGAATGAAGAAGAAGCAATGCAAAGAAGAAGCATTGAAAACAGAGGAAAGGAGATTGGTTGCTGGTGAAACGAGAAGGAGAAAATGGCAGAAACAAGAAAAAAATCTGAAAATTGAAAGACAAAGGAAGAAGATTGGCTCTGATTGTCTTGCCACCTGCTGCTGTTAATGCTTACTACTGCTTGTCGTTGCCGAACAGGGCTCCATTGCAATCTGGTGTTCTGGTTTGGGAGGAAACAGAGACGATGAAGCTGAGACGAGGGATGGTAGTTGTCGCTGCCCTGAAGATGAACGGAGGGCAGAAACAGGTGAGTGATCCGAATGAGTGGGCTGTTGTTGCTACCACGACTACTGCTGTTGTTCCCTACGGCCGAACAAAGAAGAAGCTATGGAAAGGGGAAGAACAGGGAACCGGGACGGTGAGCTGCTGGTCCACGAGGATGAAGAAGAAGCAATGAAAAAAAAGAAAACAAGAGGTAAGAAAGTTATGAAAATTCTGATTAATGTTAAATTCGGTATGTACAGTTAATAATGAAATTATAGTATAGTTTACCAATATAACATGAATTAGAATCTAGTATAATGTAAATAAACCGATGTGAATCAATTTGAACAATAAAGTTTGATAAACTTACCTATTAAGGTTTGAGGAACAAAATTAACTACTGGATGTCCATTTATTTAAAGATTTAAATTAAGTTTTAAAATCAAGATCATTTATTTAAGTAATCGAAAAGATAGTAGAACCAACAATATAAGATAAATTTGACTTAAACTTTAATAGTAGTGAAATTGAAAAAGGGAAAGCTAATATTTTAGAAAAGTTGATTCAAGAATTCAGTCAATGAATATTTTTAGGAAATTTTAATAAAAAAAATCATGAATTAACAAAGTATGTTTTTGCGTGAGGAAAATGACTGTAATAAAAAAAATAATAATAAACCCTGATAAATTCTAAATTTCTTATAGAAAAGAGATTGAAAATTTCAAATGGGAGGAAGACTAAAGTTTCGACAATTAGAAGTCTTATTTTGTTCGTAATTAAATAAATTTTAATATCAATAAATTATTCAAATTTCAAAGATTAAGTTATTAGAAATTTAATTCTACAAAAAAGGTTTATAAGTAAATTATTAAAATTATAATTTTGAATTAAGGAAAATTAGAAGACTTAGAAATATTTTAATTAGAATGTATAAAATTTCAGAATTTTAGAATAACTTTAAACTAGTTGAAAAAAATCCATATTTAGACTTTATAATTATCTGAGAAATCATTTTAACTTAAGAGTAATTTTATTGAGTATTGAATTTCAGATTTTCACATTTTAAGTGTCGAATATTTCGACGAAAAACAAGGAAGCCCTGAAGATCTTTGGAACCAGGTGCGCGTGACTTCCTTGCTCATATGTATTATATGGATTTAAGATTCAAAACATTTGTTTGAATAGTGTTAGGTTATTAGAATTCTATTAGGAAATTGATTGAAATTGTTTGGCTTATGTGAATGCTGTGTGATATATGATGAATTATTTAACCCATGCGTAATTAGTTCATGACAAAATCTTGCAATTGGATTTATTCAAATATGGCTTGCATGACTAGGACTATATGCACCTAGATCTCATTATTCACTCATGCACATTATCACATTTGCTTGCATGAATAGTTTGAATTATTTTCTTAGTGAATTGCGTGATGCCTGATGTGATTGAGAATGTTTATAAAACTAAAATAAGACGATGGTTTATTAAGAATCCACGTACTGGTATGATTGACGAGCCCGAGGTGGATCGAGGTGGCATCTCTTATATGTCACTGCTTGAGATTGTCGAGCCACAAGGCGGATTGTAGGTATTCTCACGCAGAGCTGACTGTGACAGCTTGAAGTCTTTGGGAGATGGTACGATGCTGCAGTAAGTACACTCTCTTGGACTGTGATGTGAGTGTCGATTGATTCTAGACGGTTGTTAGGACCTTCTGAGATTTGATTGGATCACAGGGAATATCGAGAGGTATCTCAACCCTCTTCTGGTCTTAGACTCCAATTAAAACTAATGAATGTTGAACGCCTAATATTTGAAAGTGTTTGTAATGTTTTGGATTGGGTCTGTATAATGCATATGATGTGTAGGATCGATCCATTGAGCTTTTGAGTTCACTCCCACTTTATTTTTCAGGTACATCTGGATGTAGAATATGTTGACTTATGTTAGGAGACCCGCACTCTGATTGGACACCTCATGGGGAGGTCGTCTGGGATAGGTGACTTGGAGGTCATGCTTTATGTATTTTACTGGATTGTTTTAATGTATTTACATTGGTTTAACTTTGGTTGTTTTATCTTTCAATAGCTTTCCTTGTTTAACGATTTTAGCATGAATGAGTAGTTTTAAAGTATTTTCCGCTGCATTATTGATGACTCATATTAATGAACCCGGTGAATGTCTCAAGTAATCATTTTAATTCTTTTGTTTATATGAGAAATTATCCAAAGATTAACTTGAGAACAAATTGTTATAAACTTGATTTTGAAGAAAAAATTTTTATAGAACAAAATTTGGGTGACGATCCACATGTGAGGTATCACGTTGACGGAGGTCCAGTTGAAAATTTGGGTGTTACAGGTTTCTTCCAACAAACATGGGAAACAGTCAAATAGGATATCAAAGCTTATTTGAAAGAATTTCACAGGGACGTTATTGTAAATAGGAAGGTGAATGAGACATACATATGCTTCATTCCAAAGAAGAATAATTTAATGAGGGTAGAACATTACCATCCAATTAGTTTCACTACAAGTATCTACAAGATCATTGCAAATACTTTAGCAAATAGGCTTAGGGTAGTTCTCCCCACAACTGTGAGCATGCATCAAATGACTTTCTTTAAAGACAAACAAATAATAGATGCTATCTTGATTGCAAATGAAGTAGTAGAAGACTACATGACTAATGGTAAAGAAGGACTAGTGCTAATGGTAGACTTTGCAAAAGCTTATGATTTGGTGAGATTGAGCTTTTTGGACTTTGTTTTGAAACAAAAAGGTTTTGGAAAACAATAGAGGAGTTGAATGCAAGCTTGCGTGCAAACAGTCAATTATTTGGTCTTCATTAATGGGAGACCTAGAGGGTAGTTCAATGGTTATAAAGGATTGCGGCAGGGAGATTCTCTCTCCCTTTTCTTGTGTACCATAACGACAAACACTTTTGACCAGAATTCTTGAGAAAGTAGTGGTGGAGGAATGTAATACCCTAATAAATTCTCAAATTTTTAAGAATAAGAATATACAAGATCATAAATGAGTCCATTAAAGTGCTAAGCACAATTGAACACCCTAAAGGTAAAATGGTAATTTAGACACCCAAGGGTAAAATAGTCAATTTACATGAAAATGAACTGTAGAACAACAATGTATGAAACATTGAATGATTTTCGATACAGAAAATTATTTGGATGAATTGGGAGCAAAATAATAATTTTTCCATCGGAGGGCAAAATTGTCATTTTAACTAAGACTAGACGTCTTTGACAATATGAAGTCAATTATAAAGTCATTATAGTCATGTGAAGTCAATTATGAAAGAAACATCAAATATATATGAAGTCAATGTGGAATCAATGTGAAGTCAATGAAAAGTCAATGTAAAGTCAATTATGAAGTCACTATGGAGTTAACAGAGAGAAATCCATAGTCAATGTAGAGTCATTATAAAGTCAATACAAAATCATTTATGAAGTCAATATGCTTACGAAGTCAACTACGAAGTTATTAGAGAGTCAACAGAGAGAAATGCGGAGTCAATGTAAAGTTGTTATGAAGTCGTTATAAAGTCAATACAAAGTCATTTATGAAGTCAATATGCTTATTATAAAGTTAATTATAAAGTTATTAGAAAATTAACAGAAAGAAATATAGAGTCAATGTAGAGTCGTTATAAAGTTGTTATAAAGTTAATATAAAGTCATTCAAATTGATATAAAGTCATTCAAGTTAATGTAGAGTCATTCAAGTTAATACAAAGTCATTAAAGTCATTATGAAGTCAAGAAAACAGATTACTAGAAAGTCTAAACACTCTTTGGAGATGAACAAAGGAAGAAGTCACTAACTCTAAGGTTGAAGATCCAAGGCTAACAAAGCTACAAGCAAGGGCCCAAGGGAACTTATTAGATAGGTGGAGATGATTAACTTGCTTCCTAGTCTTATTTGAGTTTTAAATACTAAACATGATGCTTGTTTACTCTATTATGAATGCTTAGGAGCATGCAAAAGTGCATTTAGACATTGATTTAATATCACGATGCCTTCTGTTGGTATAGTGATGTATAATATGATTCTTGTATCTATGTTTATTGTTTACTTGTTTTCATAACATGCGAAATGAATAATTATATATGTGACAGTCGTGAAATGATTATCAAGTTTGATTTACTCGAATGATATTAATTGTTCTATACTTTCCATGCTCAACATGATGAGATGAATGACTGTGTGATCTTAATTAAAGTTAAACTAAGACTTGAACCTTATACCGCCATAGTGGCCCAAGGGGGATCACTGTGGCTGTTCTTGTGGATGGAATGATGGGTTAGTCCCTAATTCTCGATGATAGAACGATGGGTGTGACCCTAGTTCTTTGGTGATGGAGCAATGGGTATGACCCTAGTTCCACAGTTAGGTAATGGGTGTGCCCCATTAACCCTTAGGAATTAGGTATAAGTGTATTTTCTTTGTTTCCTTGATGTGATGATGATGAGATAATACCGGGGCAAAAGCTTTCAGTCAAATTAACAACTGAATGTTTGAAACGCCTAATGTATGTCAAGTGTTTACATGTTTGATATTTTGACTTGAATAATATTATAGATGTATTGTGTATGATTCACTGGGCTTTTGAGCTTACCCCACCTTTTCTTTCCAGATGACATTTGAGACGATGCTTGCTGACCAACTTCTCCAGGGTTTTTTAGTAGTTGGCTACAAACCTCACTGTGGAGGTTATTTATGATATTTTTTATTTGGGTAGTAAGTATAGACTAACAAATGGTCTTTGAACTAATTTACACATTATATTGCATTCGAGTACATGGTTTAAACTGGGTAATATGGCCTTCCAGATTAATTTTCAAAGTTGACTCTCTTAATAGTTTGGATCTTGGCACATAGGCCATGTTTTAGAACTTTGAGGTTGAAACTTTACTCCACGTTTTATTAAATTTTAAAAGTTGAAGTTAATGGTTATTTATCTAATTATTTCCATATATTTCCTTGTATTACCTCTTGATGTGTTCAAAGGATTGATAAATCATTGATGCAAGTTCTAGTGTGTCCAAAAAATTTTTAATATGATTTGAGTGTGCAAATAGTAACGTCCTGGTTCTCGATAGATGACACATATGTTGATATTTAATGATTTATGGGCGTGTCTCTCCATGCGTGACCCTGACGTGATAAAAATGAAAGACCGATAACTGGGGTATTGCAAAGTTGGTATTAGAGCTCAGTCGGTAGACAACAGGGCAAAATGAGAGAGAGTCTAGGCAGTAGATACTAGGCTAGATTTAGACAACATTGATTAATATGATGGTTGACAAATAAAGAGAATTGAGAGGCTATAGGTTTAGGAAAAGAGACAATAGATAGAGACTTGGGTGTTGCCAATGAGGTGCAGTGGATCAAATAAAAAATTTTAAGGCATAGGTTAGAGACTGAAAATGTGTGAAAACGAAACACTTGATTTGGTCAGGACTCGAGATCGGGATGATCCTATTTCTCTGGTTTCTGCATGGTATGAGACTCGTAAAAATTCGAGATGTGGATGAATCTTAGACTTGGGGAATGACGACCCATGTTTGGTGAATGGTCGGTGACTTTAGAAGAGCTTATTTTCCTATGCTTATTTGATATGGGATAGTTAAGTATAGCAGGGCTTGGAAGGCCTTAGTCGTCGATTCATTTGTGAAACTCTGTGGATGCAGTGAAGTCCTTTGGTAGAAGCCTATGTCATTAGGCAAGAGTGGTATGAGACCTTCAAACTCGAACGCATGAATGAAAGCTTAGGAATTTCTCTATGCTAGCGTGATATGTATGCTTGATTGAATGATTGTTTTATGTGCTCTATATTTACTATTCTAAATATCATCATATGAGACAAAAAAATCATGTACCTAAAAAACTTATGAGGACTTGGAAAACCTAGAATAGAACTTAGAAGAATAAACTGATATGTCACTAAACAAATCGAGAACCTAGAGACATAAATTTAGAGTCATGATAGCACGAATGATGTGAGATAAGCGTTATAACAATAGTGATGCAATTTGTGAATAGAAAAAGGAGAAGACCGCTAGAATTTTAGATAGTTGATAGAGTATTTCTAAGGAATAGCCTCAAAAGCAGATCAATCGATTCGGGTATAAAGGGAAGCTATCACCAAAATTTATTAGTTCATTTGAAATACTTAGACGGGCTAATGTTCTTATGAGCTGGACTTGTCGAACAAGAAGTTCTTGATCGACAATGTATTCCACGTATCGATACTACGGAAGTATGAATCAAATCATTCTCACATCATACACTGAGAAAAAATTGATATATAGGATAATGCAACCTACAAAGAACCAACAATCATAATACTGGACCGTAAGGTGCAGAGTCTCAGAACCAAGGACATTTCCTTATTCAAAGTTCTTTGGAGACACCATGACTTAGAGGAGGCAACTTAGAAATTGGAGAGTGAGATGCAAAAGAAGTACCTAGACCTTTTTATAAAAAAAATGGGCTAGATTGTAATACCCTGATAAATTCTTGAACTTTTAAAAATAAGAATACACAAGATCATAAATGAGTCCATTAAAGTGCTAAGCACAATTAAATACCCTAGGGGTAAAATGGTAATTTGGATACCTAAGGGTAAAACAGTTAATTTACATGAAAATTAACTATAGAACAACACTGTATGAAATATTGAATGATTTTCAGTACAAAAAGTTATTTGGACGATTACGCCACTAGAGGACAAAATTGTCATTTTAACTAAGACTAGACGCCTGTGACAATGTGGAGTCAATTATGAAGTCATATAGAGTCATGTGAAGTCAATTATGAAAGAAATAATAAATAAATATAAAGTTAACGTGAAGTCAATGCGAAGTTAATGTAAAGTCAATTAGGATGTCGTTATGGAGCCAATGTGAAATCAATTATAAAAAAATCAAACAAATATGAAATCAATGTGGAGTCAATGTAAAGTCAATGTGAATTCATTTATGAAGTTAACATGCTTATTTACAAGTCGTTACGAAGTCAATTATGAAACTATTATGGAGTCAATGTAGAGTCTTTAGGAAGTCGTTATAAAGTCAATATAAAGTCATTTATGAAGTCAATATGCTTATTACGAAGTCAACTATGAATTTATTAGAAAGTCAACGGAGAGAAATGTGGAGTCAATGTAGAGTCGCTATGAAGTCAATACAAAGTTATTTATGAAGTCAATATACTTATTATAAAGTCAACTATGAAATTATTAGAGAGTCAACAGAGATAAATATGGAGTCAATGTAGAGTCATTATGAAGTCGTTATAAAGTCAATACAAAGTCATTCAAGTCAATACAAAGTCATTGAAATTAATGCAAAGTCATTCAAGTCAATACAAAGTCATTCAAATTAATGCAAAGTCATTCAAGTTAATACAAAATCATTTAAGTCATTATGAAGTTAAGAAAATAGATTACTAGAAACCATCCTAAACACTTTTTGGAGACGGAAAATGTAACAACCCGGAACGTTACGAGCACGCTACGTCACGAGTGAACATAAGACAAACGATTATTTTATTTAGCATAAGATAATAAATAATTTAATTTAACATATATAAATTTTATGGAGACGAAATGAAGAAATAATAACATGGTAACACTTATAGAACTTATAATCAGGTTTATACATTAAGATGATAGTTGTATATATTTATACATATATATATATATATATATATATATATAAGTACATAGCAAAGAGATAAAAAAATATATATACAATTGTAAACTTATCGTAAAGTTTATATATACCCATTGACATTAAAAAAAAAAGAAAAAAAACCTCGGCCAAACCAGAATTTTCTAGTTTGGCGGTGACTTGGGAAATTGAAAGAGGAATCGAGGCTGTATGGTGTTGAGCATGAAAACAGAGTGGGACAAAAAAACCCAAGGAAGACGAATTGAAGAAGTTGCTGCTGCTGTCTCTACTGTGGAACCGTGAGCAAGAGGAAGAAAACAGAGGGGTGACTAGAGTTTTATGGTTGCTGCAGCTTGTGAATTCGAAGAAAGAAAACAGAGCAAGGTGCTCTTTTGCTGATGCATGCCGCTGCTGCTCGGGACTATCATTGCATGAACAGAGGGAAGAAGAGAAACCAGAGCAACGGTGCTCTGTGTCGTGGAGGAGATTGCTGCTGCTACCCGAGCTGTGACGTTTCTGTTGCAGAGTGAAGAAGCAGCCGATGATGCTGGCTGTGAGACGCATGAGCCGAGCATGACGAGCAGAGGAAGGAAGAACAGCAGTCTACGGCTGCTACTCCTCCGGGCGGTTGTTACAGAATCGTGAAGAAGGAAACAGGCTGCTGCTTGGAATTGTTGTGGTAGGACCGTGATGGGAAATGAGAACAGAGGAGCTGCAGTTTTGCTGCGTACTTGGTGTGATGAAGAGGATGATCGGAACAGAAAAAACAGGGGAGGAATAATGGATGAAATGGCTGTTGGCTGAACAGATTTCTGATTATGCTCTGTGATGGAAGATGAAGATTCGGTTGCTTTGTGGACGAACTGATGGAAGAGAAAATCTGGTATGAAGAAGAAGCCGCGGCTGCCATGGTAGTTGCTGTAAATGCCGCTGCTACTGCTGCCTAAAAGAAGAAGAGTGTTGAAAACAGAAGATGAAGAAAATAAGGATTTGATTGGGGTTGGAATCGATCGGTGGTTGCAACTGGAATGAGAGAACACAAGTTGGAAAAAAAAAATAAAAAAAAAATTCAAACTCAGATTTTCTGGGTTGAAGCTTTCAAAAACGGAACATGGAGGAATGTCCGAAATTTAAATGCTATCTGGAGAGTCGTTGTGAGAGAATAAGGAAGAGAGAAATCTGAAAATTTTAATTTAAATCTTTAGTTGCTGCCGCAGGGTGTGGTTGGTTATGATTGATGGTCCATGAGGATGAAGCAGGTGAACTGAGTTTTGAGGCATGAAATAGTGAAGTCGTGGGGGAATGTTGGTGCGTGGAGCGGTTGAGTGTCTGGTCTATGGTGTTGATCACAGGGTGAGGCGTTATTGAAGCTGTGCTGCTGTGTGTGTGTGTTTTGGATGTGTGGAGTTGGGAAGGAGGAGACCGAAGTAATTAGAAGAGGAACAAAGAATAGAGCTAATTTGATTGCTCTGTTCTAGACCGAAATGAAGGGAATGAAGAAGAAGTGGTTGTGATTTCTGCTACAGCCGGATGAGGAGAAGCATGCAGAAAGAAAATGGATTTCTCCTCAATGCTCCATGCCACACGTTTGAGGATGTTCACATGCCATTGAAAAAGGTGATGAATGAAGAGTTGGCAGACTAAGGAGATTTTGGAATCCAAAGACCAAATTCATTAGGTTCGTTACTATCTGATCTACCGTTATTCACTTAAGACAATGTGATAAGATATATGTGTTGTTGACTCACTAGTTAAATCCTTATTTGAAAGATTTTCTCACTTGGTAAACACCATCATCATGTATGTATTTCATACAAGCTTTCTAACCTTTCTTTCGGATCTCCAGTGGAATGAGACCTGAGAGAAAATGAATAGATGAAAATTAGTTCAAAATATTTCTTTAATAATTTGAATTGAATAAATTTAATATTAGATTTGTTATTAATTATTGAACCTGAGGATGGGTTGATTTGGTACAAATTAAATAAATTAATCTTTCAAGTTAAGATTTGAGAAATGATTCTTCAACACATCAATAATTTTATTCAATATTAACAGTTTAAAAATGTAACAATCCGATTAGTTGAAAGACAAAAAAAAAAAAAAAACTTTTTAGGAGTTTAAAATCTTTTATAAGAACAGGATAAAATTTTAGGCCCTGAAACTAAACTTGGAACGTCTGAAAGTCTTATTTTGTTCGTAATTAAATTAATCATGATGTTAATAAATTATTTAAATTATAACGATTAAGTTATTAGAACTCCAATGATACGATAAAAGCTTGTAAGTAAATTATTAAAGTTGAAATGTTAAATTAAGAAAATCTAGAAGACACATAAACTACTTTAATTAGAATATATAAAATTTTAGAATTTTAGAATAACCCTAAACTTGTTGGAAGAAATGTTTGAACTCTATAATTATCCTAGAAATTATTTAAACTTGAGAATACTTTTATTGAGTATTGAATTTCAGATTCTCGCAATTTAAAGTGTCAAATATCTTGACGAAAAGCAAGGAAGCCCTGAAGATCTTCGAAA
>JAJIYU010017963.1:0-11420 GCA_030144865.1 Tinospora cordifolia | reverse complement strand
GAGGTTACAAACAATAGTAAATTCTAGCCCAGTGTTCCCATTACAAAGGGTGGTGTTCGACAAGAGATACTCATTCTAATTGAGCATACTCCCTGAAAACACGTCAATTTCAGATCCACGTATCCGGCGGATGTAAATCCTACCATTTTCCAAATTTATGGTATAGTTTTCGATGGGTTTACCATTGTCGAGGTTTTAGATGATTTTATTGTCTCTGAAGTCCACAAGGTTTCCGTTTATAAGAATTTAATCAAGAGACAATAGAACAGAACAGTTTCTTTAAGATAATGGAACAAGAATACAACTTCCTTACATATAAGGCAAAAACAAAACTAATTAGCAAAGTAACATTTAGTCTATATTATCAGAAACTCTAACTATCGGAAACAAAATAACAGAAATAGAAGAAATAGAATAACTATACATAGCGCTAGTATAACTTTGGTCTTGCGTAAGTATAATATTGAAACAAGATGCGTAGTATAACTCGATATAACGCAGTATAACAAACCATAGCGTTCAGTATAATATTGGCCGCCTCAGTATAATAGAGTATAGTGGTATAATAAAACAAAGTGGCGGTATACCATCGTTATCGCCCTAATACACTGTCGGAATGGAGTGTTGTATAATGAAACAGAGCCTCGCGGTATACCATCGGTATCACTTGGGCATAACATTGGTATATTCCTTAACACCCCCCCTCAAACTCAGTAAGGTACATGACAAATGTTATCACAACCCAATCCCGGGCCTATAGGACCTCCACACCTATGCTTTCTCGGCGGTGACTCACAAGATATTTGTAACACCCTGAAATTTTGCGAGTGGGGTACGTCGTGAGCGAACATAGAATAAAATATTATTTAAAAAAATGAATGAAAATGAAAATGAGAATTTAAAATAAAATAACAAAAATATATAATAATAATAATGATTAAAGTAGAATCATGTTTCATTTAAAAATAATATAGATTGTGCTTTAGAAAAATAAATTATTTTATAGCCTACTCACGCGAACGTGATGGCGCGAGCGCGATGACGAAAGTGATTCGAAAATGAAAGCGTGATGGCACGAATAGTGCAAAAAAAATATAATAATAATAATAATAAAGTAAAAAAATAATGTTTATTAAATATATGCTTAGAATTATGGTTTGAAAAATGAATAAAATACTGCGATGCTTGCGAATATGTCGTTGAGAGACCTATGAAATAAAATAATCACAAGAAATAAAATAAGATAAATGAAGAAATAAATAAATCTTGAAAATTTATTTTTAGGACCAAAGTTGATAGATATATTTATATAAAATAATAAAATGTGGGTTAAGAATATTGAAAATCAAAAAAAAAAAAACTGAAAATTCATGAAACAAACCAGAAAGTTCTGGTTTGGTTTGGCGGCAAAGACAAACCAGAAACTTCTGGTTTGGGCGTCAAATTGAAGAATCGAGAGTGGGAAGAAAATAAAATTGGGACAATGAAGAAGACGAATGAAAAAAAAACTCTAGTGAGCCTTCTATTGTGATGCTGTTATTGCCGGACGGAGAAAAACATGAAGAGTATGCTGTATTTTTTTGGGATGACAAACAACAAGCTTCTGGTGCTTGGTGGGATGGACGACGAGCAGTTGATGATGGCCGAGACGAAGAAGAAACAGAGGGGCTATCCCTGTTTCGATGAGGATCAAAATGGAACGAAAAATTCGAAGCAGAGGTTTGTTGGTCGAGGAACGAAAATAGATGAAGGATCTGAAAATTTTGATTTAAACCATCAATTGGGTCGCTGTTCAACAGAAATTAGAAGGAGACAGTTGCAAGCATTCTTCATTCTATGGGTTCTTTCAGTCATCAGAACTAGGGACGGCGATGTTAAAATTTCTGGTCTAATTTATGAATTTTAGGTGCATCAAAACAGAGGCGAGAAACTAGATTTTTACATTCTTGGCTGTGATGAATGAACGATAGGATTTGGGTTTAGGATGGCCTGTAACACTCCGTAATCATATTGTAAATAGGCATAAAATGAAAAAAATAATAATAAGAAATTGACAATCCATATTAATTAAATTAACAAGAAAAAGATAATTAAATAAAATAATAATATATATAATAAAATGAGTAAATTATAAAATAAAATAGATTAAATAAAGATAATGATATTATTAATATATAAATTTATAATAAGGGTGAAATAAATCAAAAGATCAACGTAAATATTATTACAAACTTATAAATTTATAATGAAAGTTAAATAAATAAAATAGATATAAAATTTATAATAAGGTTAAATAATAAATATAAACTTATAAGTTTATAATCAAGTTTTAAGTAAGTCGACAGGAAAAAAAAGGGGGCCAAAATTTGTAGAAAGAAGAAGAATGGGGAAGAACAGAGGGCGGAAGCTGGTGTGTGATCTGGATGAGGAGGCTGCTGTAAGGTGTGGTTGCACGAACAAAGAAAGGGGAAACTGAGGACAATGGGGAAGATGCAGCTGCTGCTACCACGGTTGCTGCTGACGGGACTCTGTTTTGAAGGTGAAGAAATGGAGCTGTTGTGGGATGCAGGAGTTGAGCGTGACGAGCAGAGGAAGGGAGAACAGGGGTGCAGTAGCTGCTGCTGCTGCTGTTGTTCCCTGCGGCCGAACAAAGAAGAAGCTATGGAAAGAATAAGAACAAGAAACAGGGGCTGTGAGCTGCTGGTCCACGATGAAGAAGATGAACTAGGTTGTGAGTCATGAAACAGTGAAGCCGTGGGGGAAGTTGGTGCGTGGAGCGGTGGAATTTTCTAGTCCGTTGTGTTAATGGTTGGGTTAGCCGTTATTGAAGCTGTCGCTATGCTGTGTGTATGTTTTGATGTGTGAAGCTGGGAAAGAGGAGACCGAAGCAGCTGCCAATAGAGAAAGAAGAGGAATGAAGAGCAGAGCAATTTTGATTGCTCTGTTCTAGACCAAGATAAAGGGATTGAAGAAGAAAACCTGCTGTGAAGTTATATTTATGTGGGTGTGATTGCTGTTGCAGCCGGATGAGGAAAAACATGAAGAAAGAAGATGATGAACGTGATGATAGATATGTTGGAGTTGCTGGAAATTAATTTGGTTGCGTTTGATTTTGATTTCCCTTGTGGCTGGCCATGAGTCGCAAACAGAGGAAATAGAAATGGGTTGCGAGGTGGTGCGTTTTGAAGATGAACGTGATTTGGTGAGTGTTTTGGTTGAGAAAAGAAAAATGAAGAGAGTCTATTTTGTTTTAATGGGGGTGTTGATGTGCGCTTCATGATTTGGAACTTAGAACCTTAGGCTATTTGGGAATTTTTGCTGAGCCGAAACCGTGATTTGGGGAAAATCTATTTGGGTGTTTTGCTGCTATTTGACTGTAATTTGGAGCAAAAATTGGTTTGGGTATCAGGCTGTAGCTAACCCGTGATTGAAGAAGAAGAATGATGAACAGATTTTCTTGGTGTGTGTAATCTGAAAAATTTGGGCGTATTGGTGTTTGCTAGCGGTTGGCTATGGATTTGGGATTTTTTGATGATAAACGTGATGGGATATGTGGAGAAGGAATTTTAGATTTTAAAAAGAGGAACGTGACGATGTAATTTGGAGTTTTGCAAAGGTGTTATAATGAGCAAAATAGAGGAAGAATGTGAAGAATGTTGGAGTAAGAATAATTGATTCTTGGCTGCGCAAAGGGCAATGTGCAACAAAGAGGCTTCGTTCTGTGCGTCATTCGCGCAAAGAAGACGACGTGAGGTAAATTCTAGATTTCAAATTTTTAGATAGTAGGAAATTTATTTTTGATAATTTTAGATGCAAAAATAAAATAAAATTATAAATTAAAAAAAAATTTTATTGAACATTTTCGTAGAAATATTATTATGATGTATGTAGATTTTTTTTATATAGGTGTTTGGAAATAATAATATCAAAGTTAAAAAAATCTTTTTATAAGAAGAGAGTGAAGTAGTAGGCCTTGAAACTAAACTAATAATATTTAGAAATCTTATGTTGTTCGTAACTAAATTAATCATGGTACTAATAAATTATTTAAATTTGCAAAAATTCAGTTATTAGAACTCTAATTATATGATAAAAGCTTGCAAGTAAATTTTTAAAGCTGAACTTTCAAACTAAGGTAATTTAGAGGACTTAGAAGTTATTTTCATTATAATGTGTAAAGTTCTAGAATTTTGGAATAACTTTAAACTAATTGAAAATTAATATTTGGACTTTATAATTATTTTAGAAATCATTTAAGTTCAAGAATAGTGTTAAATTATAGATTTTTACAATTTTAGAGTATTGGATTGACTCAAAGGAAAAGCAAGAAGCCCTGAAGATCGGCGAACTCAGGTAGGCGTGACTTTCTTACTCATATGTATTATATGGATTTAAGATTCAAAGCATTTGATTGAATAATTCTAGGTTATTAGAATTTTATTAGGAAATTGAGTGAAATTGTTTGGTTTATGTGAACGATGTGTGACGTATGATGACTTGTTTAATCCATACGCAATTAGTTCATGACATGATCTTGCAGTTGGATTTACTCAAATATGACATGCATGACTAGGGATATATGCATCTAGATCTTACTGTTTACTCATGCATCTTATCATGTTAACTTGCATGCATAGTTTGAATTATTTTTCTTGTGTATTATGTGATGCTTGGTATGTTGGAGATTGTTTGTAAAACTAAAATAAGACGATGGTTTATTAAGAATTCACGTACCGGTGTAATTGTTGAGCCTGAAGCGGATCGAGGTGGCATCTCCTATATGTCACCACTTGAGATTGTCGAGCTACAAGGCAGATCGTAGGTATTCTCACTCAGAGCTGTATGCAACAGCTTGAAGTCTTTGGGAGATGGTATGACGTTGCGATAAGTACTCTCTCTTAGGCTGTGATGTGGGTGTCGATTGATTTTAGACAATTATTGGAGCCCTCTGAGATTTGATTGGATCACGGGGAATACCGAGAGGCATCTCAACCCTCTTTCGGTCTTAGACTCTGACTATAACAAATGAATGTTTGAACGCCTAATGTTTGAAAGTATTTGTAATATTTTGGATTGGGTCTGTATAATACATGTGATGTGTAAGATTGATCCACTGGGCTTTCGAGCTCACTCCCACTCTATTTTTCAGGTACATCTGGACATAGAGTATGTTAACCTACATCAGAAGACTCATAGTTTAATTGGATGCCTCATTGGAGAGGTTGCTCGAGATAGGAGACTTAAAAGTCATGTTCTATGTATTTTACTGGATTGTTTTAATGTATTTATTTTGATTTGAACTTTAGTTTATTTTATCTTTAAATGATTTTTCTTGTTTAACACTTTTGGTTTTAATAATAGTTTTAAAGTATTTTTGTTGCATTATCTATGATTTATATTGATAAATTCTCTTGATGTTTTTGTTTTAACAAATATTCACCGAGATATTGACTTGAGAACCAATTATTATGAGTTTAATTTTGAAGAAAAAGATTTTCACAGAATGAAATTTTCAAGTTGCATCTCGATTTTCAACGAGCGACGATCCATACATGAGGTAGCACGTGAACGAAGGTCCGGCCGAAAATTGGGGTGTTACAAATATGGTATCAGAGCTCAGTATTATGATACACTGGGCTAGATTTGAGTTCACCGAATATGATTTGCACTAGGATAGAGATTTCACTGAACTTGATTTTCACTGAAAGTGAATTTTATTGGATTTGATTTCGCCGAGAATGAAATTTTTTGAATGTGATTTTGAAAAGGGGGTAGAATGTGTAGAAGTTTAGAGGTGCATTAGTGATGCTATATTACTCGAGTTGGGTAACATGAGTACTGGTAGTTGTCCCTGATAATTGACCTTTTTTTAGGATAAAGTTCCCTGAAGGGCTGATCTAGTTAGATCTTCTTCTTCGGAAGTATATACCAAAGGGTTGACTTCGTTCTGATTAAAGGTCCTAGAGAGGTTGATCTCTACTCCGGAAAGGTCTGAGACTTGGGGCAGATGGTATCACAAGAAATAAAACTGGATAGATACTAATATTAGGTGGCTAGAAGTCTAGAAAAATACTAGGGTGATGCCAACGCCCTTGAGTTATAGTCGTAGGTGTGACTCAAGGCAATGATGTCACATAGAAGTTTTATAAAAGCAAACTTGGATAGATACTAATATTAGGTGTGACTGAAGGATATTGTCTCAAGGGCAATCCTATTAGCCAAGTAAAGTAATGAGACCATAGGTCTACATAGAGACCGAGTATTGTCTCAAGGGCACAGTGGATCATGAATAAATTAAAAGACTTTAGGACATAGGCTAGAGATTGATAGCGTGTTTCAACACACGCTTGTTTGGTCAAGACCTGAGTTTGGGAGGAGCCTGTATCTCTGGTCTCTATGTAGGATGGGGTGCATAGGGATTTGGGGGTATGGAGGAATACTGGATTCGAAGAATGACGGACCATGTTTTGTGAGTGATCAATTTCTTTGGTTGAACTTGTACACACTATATTGTACTGGGATGGGGCGGTACAATATGGTGGGGCTTGCGTCAGCCTTAGAGACGTCTATGGGTGCATCGTCGTACTATGTTTGGCTAAAGGATCCGATTAAACATGGTGGGGACATTGCAGTCAGGGATATCGAGACACTTGCGCCATTGTTTGAGTGTAATGTAACTCTGGGCAGAAGTCTATGTGGAAGGGCGAGTATGGGATGGGGCACATGGACCTGGAAGCACAAAGGGAAGCTTTGAGATTACATTATGCTAGCGTGCATTGTTGGCTTGTTGTTGGGTGATTGTTTGTTATATATGTAGTTTTATTCTTGTATAACCCAAATTCTTGTACTTAGAAACAGATGAAATGTTATCGACTTAGAAGCATAAACACCCTTGGACAACTGAGACAAATCCAGAACTTAGAGTCTATGCACCTAGAGTCACCTTAGTATGAGAAAAGCGAAAGGATATAGGTGGAAAGGAAGTAATTGAAGAATGATTTTGAGCCTACACACAAAGAATGGAAGAAATGTAAACTTGCTGGGAATTTAAATTGAATAGGTTAGGATATTGAATAATAAATATAATGGCTAAACTTTCGGGTTCTCTTTGGAAGGTTGAAGTAAATCAACTTAGAATTTGATTAATGTTGATCAAGATCTTATGAAATGTGAAGAGCCAAAGGAATTGTCATCAGTCAACCATTTGATGTATTCGAAGAGAACCCTCAGGCTAGGAGACTTTTTTGTTTGTCGGAGTTGAGCAAAAGTTTGAATGGGTATAAGCCAAACTTTCAGGAACATCTCAATTCATCCTTTGTATTATGCCAGAGAGGAAAACATCTACTATATATGGTCTATAGGTGAAGAAAAATCTAGCTGATGTTGGTATTGTGACTCAATACATTATTCCAACAAGGGTTGATGATCAATACTTAACAAATGTTCTCCTGAAAATCAGTGTCGAACTTGGTGGCTTAAATTCTTTGTTGTCAGTCGAACAATTTCCTTTTAATCCCCTGATCTCCAAGATTCCAACCATCATTCTTGGAATGGATGTTTCAAGCTGTAACACCCCAACCCCCACATTCTTTGAGTTTTGGACATACCACCGTTATTTTGACGGTGGACTTAACCAATTGGCGGGTTGGGCCGGTGTTATATTAAAAGTGACACACACTTGACTTTCTATTTTTCAATACCACATGCCTTAGAATAAATTCAATAGTACAAATTCACACTTAAAAAGATCAAGGCAATTAAAGGTAAAGAAAAATTCAACTTCTTTATTAATAAAAGAAAGTACATAACTTTGTAAACTATCACATTGTTGATCAATAATCTCAAAATAAAAATACTAACTTTCAGCGGAAGTCTTATTCAAAATTGGGCAACATGTCCTTACATTGAAAGAAAACTTTTAAGAAAATAGAAACTTGCTAAATCAAGAATTATCTAATTTTCATAGCCTTCATAATTTAATTTTCTAAAAAATAAAAGAGGAAGGGGTGAGCACATAGCTCAGTGGATCTTTATCAAACAACAATTTTTCAAACTCAAAACAATAGCACATCCATAATTCAAACACTTGCATACATTAGGCGTTTCAAACAACCAATTGTTTAAAGTTGTAATTTAGACCAAAAGGGTTTTTGAAGCCCTTGATGTTCTTAACAAAGTACCTCCTTAGAGTGAAATATGACTTTTTATTGCCAATTTCATTGGACTTTTGGACTTCAAGGGACATTACTAACCAACCAAGTACTTTGGTCTTAAAACCATATGAACTAATCATATGAAAAGAACATCCATAGCACCCCACATGTATGCTATGATGGTACGTGGTTATTATCACCATTATCTTTGTTAAATCACATATTCTAGAATCAAAAAATAAATTTTAGAACATGAGACTAAAATAAATAAATTCAGCATATGATCAAACTAAAAATTCAATCATGGAGCACTCACAATCATGCATCACATATGTGATTCAACAAAGATAATGGTTAAAATGTCAACTGTGCTCAACTCAAAATCTCAGGTTATACCTTTCCTTCCCTTTTATTCTTATATAGTCCATCATATGTCCATTTATGTTTTCAAATTCATTGAGGACAATGAAATGTTTAAGTTGGAGGGCGTAAGTACTTACCATTTTGTTGAGATTTTTTTTGCAATTTGAACTAATTTTTGCATCTATTGCATTTTTTCTTTTTCTTTTATTTTCCTCATAAAAAATTGAACTATATCCTTTATTTTATTTTATTTGCCAAGGGACTAACAAAAGCTAAGTTGGGGAGTGTTGATAATGCTCATTTTGACACTAAATTTATTATCTTACAATTGAGCATTATCTTATTTTAAGGCTCATTATTTAGTAATTAATTATAAAATATATTTAACTTCTTTTTATATAAATTCATATATTTTCAACGAGGTTAATATATTAATATTTAGTCATATGCATTGTATAAATTAATTATAATTAATTACTCATTACGCAATATTATTTTAATTGTAGGAATGTAGATAATGAGAGATTAATAACAATGAAGCATGTGTGCTTAAGAGCTTCGAGATCATCAATTTTTGCTAAGGCATCATCCTACTTAGATTCATGACACTTGGCACTATCTCATTTATCCATCATTAAAGTGAAGATCTTGCAATCTCGAGAAGCATCAATGGGCAAGATGGAATTGGAGGAATCTCAAGACATATGAAGACATCTTCATCATCCACCTTTTCCTTATTATAGATCTCGAGAATAATCAAATGGATAAGTTCAAACTTATGAGAGAACCAATGTTGATAGTGACTAATCAAGTAGTATTCCCAAGAACCTACATGACACATTTTTCCTTTTAGCTTAGTCCTAGCCCATCTTATTTCTCTTTTTTCACATAATCATTATGAGGGACAGTTCCTCTTACACACCATGATTGTCCTTCACTACATTGGTCACCCTTCCCCATGCTTGTTACTATGCATAGTCATATAGTACCCTTCATTTGAATTTCTCACCATCTTACACAAGAAGGGTAAGTAGAGCATGGGCTAATTGTACTATTCAACCACATCACCTTTAGACCATCTCCGATTGGTCCATCATCTCCTTGAAATATCTATATAAACCCCTCAAATTCACACTTGAGGAGGATCTCTCATTTTTCATTTTTTTTCTTTGATCACATTGGAGCTTTCCCACTTTTCATTTTTTTCATTCTTCATTTCTTTTATTTTTGCATTTCATTAGCCTTTAAGTTCATGGAAGGCTAAGTTTTTTGTTGGGGCTAAGAGGAAACCCTCTTCACTCTTCTCTTGGAAATTCTTGGGTAATACTTCTATTTTATTTAACATGTGTTCTGTCATGCTTTTGTTAGGTTTTGTAATAAACTTCATACATTATATCATGTATTTTGTATAGTTGATTTTGCAAAATCTAACGAAAGATTGAGGTATTTCATTTTTATCTTAGTGTGACATTTTTGTAGTTTTCTTTAATGTGTCATATCATGTATTTCACATGTTTAGAATTCACATTTTGCATTCACACATATTAAAATTTTAATTCTATTTTACTTTTTATTATAAATACCTCTTTTGAGAGAATACTACTTTTTAATACATTTGAGCTTAAAGATTCATTATTGTGGGTAGAAAAACTCTATAGTTATTTCTATTCTTAATTATTTTACTCAAAATGGACTAAGAGAGGAAAGGATAGGGCCTACTCTAATGCCCTAACTCTTCTATCTTATTGTTATTTCTACATTATCAAAATATTATCATTATCTCATCTCATTTTCATTTTTCTTATTTTATTATATGTAGCAAACCTTAGTTTTAGAAATTTATCCCAAATCTTTATGGTTCGACTTTGGGCCTCCCCAAGTTTATTACTTGTTGAATGTACTACATTATTTTTCCTAGTTACACTTACAATTTATTACATTATTTACTTTATGTCTAAGGTTTATTTATATTGCATATTATTAATTCATCATCTAAAAAATGCATTTTTGCATCTCTTTATCTATTTAAAAGTGTGCACATAAAGTAAGCAACAACTATGAACCAATATTATCCCCACCTTAGCAACCACTAATTGGGTGTAGGATTTTATTCTTGCCAAGATTCGAACCTGAGTCTCCCAAAAGTGTTCAGCACTAGTAAGGCTCGCAATTGCTCATTTAGCCTTAGCATCACTCTAGTGTCAGACCGATGTCAGATATTACACAAAAGCCCTACATGGAATTGTTAAGATAAATGCAATGGTAACTACTCATTAGATACTAAGGTGATAAATTGGTTTGTTTGTATTGTGAGTTGCCTGTTTAGGTGGAAAGAATAATGAAGGAAGCTAAAAGGTCTGGTAAAGAAGATAAAAGAGAAGAGAAATGGCATTGACACAAAGAACCTAATAGACTTTGTTATGTATTAGACAGAATCAATTGAAGGAATTTTGAGAGATGCAATATCTGGTATACCTTACAATAATAAAAATAATATGTACAACTATTTTTATATACTTTTTCTTTTATTCAAATTTGTGAAAATTTTTTATCAAAATTTATGACATATGTCTATATATAAAATTTATAACATTATCAATTTTATTTTAGCAATTTGTTTAGTTTTAGCTAGTTCAAATATTTTAATTCTTGTTGTAAATATGTCTACATTGTATTTTTTTAGTAATGAATTGTTGCTAAAAAAGTCATTTGCATTGCTACAAAGTATATAACCCTAAAAAACTTCTTAAACTCATCCTAATTAAACTCTATATAAACCTAGCATGAACACCCTGTTAGTTGCGTAGCAAACTAACATTATAATAGGTTAAAGGTTGCATTTTAGGAGCAATAAAGTAGAATAGAAGTTAGAATTGCATAAATCAGTCATAGTTGCATGTAATA
>JAJIYU010017962.1:0-11426 GCA_030144865.1 Tinospora cordifolia | reverse complement strand
ATTTTATAAAATATCAATGGACACTTTGAAATATTATAAATATTATGAGCAATATTCATTTTTATTCAATATTTCACATATATTAAATTTATTATATTTTTCACATACGAGACATACTTATGTCATTTTATTAGAGATTTATATCAAATCTATTATCTTTAGAGAATGTTTAATTTTTCAATATATTCTTTCAAGAGATATTTATGCCTCGGAATACTCACATCCCCAATTTATTTTATTCTATATGTGACGACCTATGATTAGATGCACAAAAATTTTTAGGTCTGATGTATATATTTTTTGAAATTTTAGTAGAGATACATGAATTTTTCTCAAATTGTTTGAATTTTAAATTATTTATTGAAAAAAATTAGAATAATTGAAAAAAAAATACAATTTGAGAAAAAAATACATGATATTATAAGGGAGATATAATTTCTTGAGAGAAATGATTTTTGGGATTGATTATTTAATTTTTTGAATAATTATGAAATTTTTAAAGTGATTAATAGAATTTTTGGAAAGAAAAATGTAATTTTTGATGAATTATTTAATTTTTTTTAAAAAATAATTGTATAAATAATGAAAATGATGTATGATTGGAGCATTTTGATGAAAAAAGATGGAACAACGAATTTTAATAATTTTAGAGAAAAAACCAAACATTCGGTCGGGCAACAAGCCTGATCCATGCCGAGTAAGGCAGGCGGGCCAACTTTGGACCGGGCCGTGGGCCAATCCCTGTGCCCAAACTCGTTTATTCCCCTTTTTGTGCGAATTTTACTCGAATTTCCTGAATTTCTGGGGATTTTTCAGCAAAAAACCATGGAAATCCATGGTTTTGAACTCATGGTATTATAATCAAATCCCACCCCTTGAGCTGGCCAATGTGAGGTGCCAACTAGTCACCTTGCATGGAAGCACAAGGGCCATGTGACACTCTTATTTGGCATGCAAACCACCCCTAACATGCAACAAAACCCAATTTGAGCAAAAAATCCCAAAATTTTTAGATTTTTTCATCTAGATTTTTTTGGAAAGCCCTTGCCACCCTCTACAACGTCCCACAAGCAATTGGTCGAATCCCATAACCGATTGAAGCTGAAACGGCCAAGAACAGTGCTGCTCAACATAGTTGGGAACCCAGAAAATAGAGAAAACTATGTCGGTCTGATCTTTGGAGTGTCGATTCCTAGGCCATTTTCGGTCTGTTCTTGAGGTAAAACCCCTCATCTTCTTCCATTTTACAAGTATTTCAATGTCCAAGTGATTGAAATTAGATTCTGAGATCCTAACCACGTTTGTTAAGTGATGAAGTTGATTGTTTGATCAACTGTTTCAACAGTTGATGCAGGAAACAGTTCTAGAAGGTGACTTTGAAACATCATTTGAAGATGCTAGGGACATCTATTTGGACTGAAATCTGAGGCATTTTAAACCTCATACCAGAGGCTACACAAAGTTATAAACCCCAACCCCTAAGCCTCTATGTGCATGATTTTATGTTCATGCCAAAATGCCTACTTACATGCTGATTTTTGGTACTTAGAAAAAAATTCTTAAACTGTTGATCGGTGCCATGTTGTAGGATGGATTTAGAAATGCTTATAACCATGATTGCTTATTGTTCTGAGGTGAGAGTTGAATTACCAATATTCTGGATTTTGAGTCATACAAAATATATATGATAAGGCCTCAAATCAGTAGGGTAATAGATATGCATAGGCACTTGAAAAATCGTAGGAAATGAAATTTTGAACAATCTGTTACATGACAGAAAAGTAGGAGACTAGTTGACTGACTAAATATAGCAATTTAAGTTGAAAAATTGATAAGTTCGTTGCACAAGAGAGCAAAGAGCTCAAAATTGGGCTAAGTGTTGAAATTTGGGGATTTTGACCCAAATAACCTAATTTTGACCCAATTGACCTATTTTGAACTAATTTGGACACAAATTGATCAAGAGTGACTAAGTTGGCCATGTTGACCAGGTTTGACCGATTGACTGAACATTGACTGAGACAATTTGGGTCGATCGAAACCGAGTAGGGACAGTGAGATTAAAGATTAAACTACAATATGGAAAGAACTGAGATTGAGTCTAATTAATGCAGATTCGGGTGAGTACTATGGGATTGGGCCTATTGTCGACAGGACATCAGTGCGCAGGACCCGAGGTGAGTAGTTTGATTCAAGTTTTTTCTGTGACTTGTATTCCTTGCATAAAACTTGTGTAAAAACGACATGGTTTAAATGATTTCACAAGATTTAGTTACATCTGATTGGTTTTGAGATGTATATATGTACATGGGTAGTGAAACCGTAGGCTCGAAAGCTGAACGTCGAGGTTAAGGTACTTGATGTGATTGAGATTAGACTCGAGTTCCGAGTGCGAGGTTAGGGCATATGATCGATGGGCCTAACTTTCGACCCGCTCCAGTGATGGCACTCGAGGACCAAGCGCGGGGTTAGAGTATTCAAGGAATACGCCTAGCTTATGACTCGCTCAATTAGCCAGTATGCCTGACTTAGGATCCACTCGAGCGATGACCATAGGTTGGATTTGTTGAGTTAACCTTAGCTTAGATATGTTTTTAGCTGGCATGGATTTGAAATGTTTTTATAATGGTTATAATATTTATAACTGCTTTTGTACTATGCCATGCATTCAAAGTTTACATTATTTTTGCTTCTCATACATACATGCATTGTTTTGGAGTATTGGTTATGGTTGACATGCTGATCTTTCTATTTATTGAGCCACGTTAATTTTAGGCTCACTACTCTACCACTATTTCAGATTCTTCAGTGGCTGATAAAGGGAAAGGCGTGGTGATCGCCTAGCTCCCTGACAATTCCTATTCCCTTTTTTGACTTTTTGATTTAGAGGTTGGTCACTCCTTGTTTGTATATAAGTGGTCAACTATATATTTTAGATAAGACAAATGTGTAATGAAATGTTTCATCTTCGTATGTTGCTTATTTTCGCTTTTTAGTGTTCTAATTATTCTGATATCGTTTGTTATATAAGATTGAAAAATGGCTTAATAGTGGCTGGGCGAACTCGACATGGTGAGTGAGGAATAAAATAATTAGAATATTATTTTATTCCTCTTTAAGAATATTTTACATATGTGCTATTTGACTTGATCGATTAATCACACTTCGGGTATGTCAAATTTTTACAAATAACTTGTGCATTAGTTAACTGATTTATATTTGCACATGATTGATCTTATGAACTACCAATTGATCTTTAATTTCTCATTTGAGATTCATGTTTATATTGTCGATTAATCTTATTGTGAACTCTTAATTGATTTTCAACTTCTTATTTGAGATTTATGTTCACATTGCTTTAAATTATATCAGCAATTATATATGTCATTATTTCAAAATTAAGTTTTCTCCCCTAATGAGAAGAAATTTGTTCACTAAATCATGACATAATAAAAGTATCATATTAAGGTTCCAAAAAAAAATTGGCTAATCGTGCCAAAATATAAGTATATTTGTGTTAAAAAACTTTTTGCTCTCAATCACAATATATTTTAATTGACCTCATATTTCAATATAATAAATCAAGAAGAAAACTAGTTCAAGAACACTCATTTACCAATCCTTATGTGACGACCCATGCTTTAATACACAAAAATTTTTGAGTCCTTTATATGTATTTTCAGGAATTTTAATGAAAATACATGGATTTATCTCAATTTTTTTAATTTTATACTATTTATTGGAGAAAATTGGAATAAATGGGAAAAAATATGATTTTGAGGAGAAAATACATGAGACTATAAGGAAAATGTAATTTCTGGAGAGAAATGATTTTTAGGATTGATTATTGAATTTTTGAAATAATTATAGAATTTGTAGAGTAATTAATGAATTTTTGGGAGGAAAAATATAATTTTTGGTAGATTATTCAATTTTTGAAAAAATAATTGTATAAATAATGAAAAATGATGTATGATGGAAGATTTTGATAAGGAATGATGATTAAAATATTTTTGATGATTTTAGAAAAAAATGCAGAAAAATAAAAAAGGGGATGAGATTAGAAAAATAAAAAAAATGTAGTGTGGGGGCCTGGGCGGACCTAGGCCCCAGTGGCAAGAACCTAGCCCGCCTACGTGCCCAGAAAAAGAAAACTCCATTTTCTTTTGGCGTTTTGTAAGATTTTACCTAAATTTTTGCTCAATTTTTTTAGTATTTTCTAGGTATTTTCCAGCAAGAAAACCATGGGAATCCTTGGTTTTTGATCCATGGTTTTGAGGTGGCCAATAAATGATGCCAACTGGGCATCCAACATGAGAGCTTGGAGGTTACGTTTCATCCTATTTAGCCATACAAGCACCCTTTCATGCAACAAAACTCATTCTTGAGCACAAGTCCAGAATTTTCAGCTGCTGTAGCCCATATTCATGAGCTCGAATCTCCTTCGTTTCTTGGCCAAATTCATCGAATCTTAGCTTGTTTTAAAGCTTTTAATACCATCTATGAAACCCCACAAGTCTTAGGCCGAGTCCCTCATCCATTTGAGACAAAAATGCCTTCGAAACCATGTTGTTCACCATGTTTCAAACCCAGAAAATAGAAAAACTGTGTTGAATTAATCTTTGGAGCTTTGATTCCTATGCAATTTCAGGTCTATTTTGGAGGTATAATAGCTCGTTTTAAACCTTGTAGCATGTACTTTAATTTTTATTTTATAAAAAATAGCAAATAAAATCTGGAAATGCGTAAAAGATAGGGCTAAAGTGGGCTGCTCGCCAACTGTGACAAAAGTTTTGCATGAAGGTTGTGTTGGAAGGTAACTTTGAACCACCATTTGAAGTGGATAGGAACATCAGATCAAGCCGGGGTTGGAGTGGTTAAAGCTCATATTAGGTTCTACAGGAAGGTATAAAGTTTGAACCATAGCCTCTGTGAATATGATTTACCATGCTTACCAATATGCCCCGTTAGTTAGAATTCTAGGACTTAGTAAATTTTCTTAAAAATTTCCTTAGGTTGCTATGTTGGAACTTGTAATTGAGAGTGATTAGGGTTATGCTTGCTTATTGTTTTGAATGAAACCTATTGAATTAGTGTTGTGGGATTTGAGAACCCTTAAAACCAGCATAGGAAAGCCTCGAATCAATGCTGTAGAGAGGAGAAATTAGGCACTTAAAAAAGCTTAGAAAAAAACTGAGAAATTGAAATTCTGTTTTAAGACTGAAATGTAAAGAGTCAATTGAGTGACCAAAATGATTATTTTGGGCTAAAATTTGGTGAAACGGTCATGGGATATGTCTAGAATATACATGCCAAATTTCAAAACATTCTGAGTTTGGAAGGTAGGTCAATTGGAGCACTTAGTGACTGCCTGTCACATGCAGTCCGGGGAAACTAAACGTCCTAATATCACCATTGGAAAACATATCAAACGAGGTCCAAAAATTGTGAAATAACATCCTGGTAACTTTTTGGGAAGAATAGATCAAATTTAAAAATTTATACATAAATCCAACGGTTAGATTGATCATAAGAAATTTGGAAAATTTACTGAGCAAATAGGAAGAAAAACTCAGAAATTCTTGTGTTTTGGCTGAAAATTCTGAAAGTAAATTGAATGACCAAACCTCAGTATTTTGAGCTGAAATTTGGTGGAGAGATTTCTAAATATGTCTAGAATATGCATACCAAATTTTACAACATTCTGATATGGATAACTAGGTCAAATTAGGTAAACAGTCACTACCTGTCATATAAAATCCGAGAACACACATACCCAAATATGTCAATTAAAAACACTACCAAATGGAGTCCTAAAATCAAATTTAAAATTTTGGGAAAGATTTAAGGAGTCCAAAATAGATCTGCAAAACTTTGCACAAATCTGATGTACGAATTACTCGTATAAAAATCAACAAGCTCATTGTACAAGAGAGTAAAGAATCCAAAACTTGGCTAAGTGTTGGGATTTTGACCTAATTTTGACCCAAATGGCCTATGTTGACCCAATTTGGGCACAAATTGAGCAAATGTGACTAGGATGACCACATTTACGAAAGTTGACCAGGTTTGACCGATTGACTAAAATGGCTCGAGTCGATCGAAATTGAGTAGGGCCATTGTATGGATAGAATTGAGACTTAATTTAATTGATGCATATTCGAGAGAGTACTATGGGACTGAGCCAATTGTCGATGGGACATCGGCATGTAGGACCTGAGGTGAGTTGTTTGACTCAAGTGTTTTCTGTGACTTTTATTCCTTGCATAAAACTTGTATAAAATAACATGGTTTAAATGATTTTACAAGATTTACATACATCTGATTGGTTTTGAGGTTGGTAGATGTGCATGAGTAGTGAGACCATAGGTTCGAGGACCGAACGTCAGGGTTGGGGTACTTGATGCGATTGTGATAGAGTCGAGGTCTGAACGCCAAAGTTTAGGGCATATGATCAAACCCCTAGCTCACGAACTCGCTCGAGTCATGACACTCAAGGGCCGAGCGAGTGGTTAGGGTATTCGCGGAGTACGCCTAGCTCACGACCTGCTCGAGTGGCCAGTACGCCTAACTCAGGACCTGCTCGAGCGATGACCATAGGTTGGGTTTGTTAAGTTAACCTAGCCTAGGTATGATTTTAACTAGTATGGGTTTGAGATGTTTTTTTTAACTATTGTACTATTTATAAATGTTTTCATATTATGCCATGCTTTCGAATGTCATATAATTTTTACTGCTCATGCATACATGCATTGTTTTGGAGTATTGGTTATAGTTGACATGTTGATCTTTCTACTCACTAAGCCACGTGGATTAGGCTCATTATTCTATTACTATTTTAGGTTCTTCAGTGGCTGATAAAGGGAAAGGCATGGTGATTGCCTGACTCCCTGACGATTCCTGTCCCCTTTCTTCAGGTCCTTTGATTTAGAGGTTGGTCACTCCTTGTTTGTGTATAAGTGGTCATGTATGTATTTTGGACAAGTCTAATATGTAATGAAATGTTTCCATTTGTATGTTGCTTACTTTTGCTTTTAAGTGTTCCAATTGTTCTGATATCGTCTGTTGTTTGAGATTGGAAAGGGCTTAACAGTAGTTGGGCGAACTCGATGTAGTGAGCGAGTTCGTCGGGCCACTGTGCCGGTTGGGTCGCCCTTGGCTTAGAGAAGGGGTCCCGACACTTTAAGTTGTTTCTTAAGAGCAATTATTTATCAATATACTAATTGCTCTTCGAGAATAATTTTTAGTAAAATATAAGACATTGCGTTGTCATTGCGAACATGCTACATTTGCCAATATACTAGTTGCTCTTCAGGAGCCATTAATAATGCATGTATTCAATAAATATCAATTTATTTGATAAATAATGCGAACACTGTATAATCTCTACTTTCATGTATTGCAACAATAATGTTATTCCACTTTAAGGGAATAGTAACAATTATAACCATAAAATGGTTCTTGAAATAATTTCAATTATGATTTAAGTTATATTGAATATATCAAAATGTGATTTCTTCTTTTTTTTTTGAACTTTTCAACATTTTAATGCTACTTTGAGAGTATATTCACTGTTAAATAATATATTTTTTAATATAAATATTATTTTATGACACTTTATAATTAAATAAAATAATAAGATTTTGATTGATTCCTTTTTTTGTATATATTCATGTCGGGACCACTTCCTTAGGGCACATGACGAACCAACTGACACAGTGTCTTGACAAACCCGCTTGCAAGTCGAACTTGCCAAGACATTGTTAAGCCTCATCTTTCAACGCTATACCACACACTATTAGAGTAATCATAGGGAATGCAGAAGAAATTTAACGCATGAACACCAATAAGACTTGATATTCATCAAAATAGGTCATTAAAACATGTTTAGCAATAGGAGAGACTAATCCATTATGTACAAGCTTTCTTCACCCCTATACATAGTTTTTAACCCTCAAAACAAAAAAATGCGAAGAAAACCTACCAAAACAAATGAGAGAGTATAGTTCTAGGCGATGACCACTCCCTTGCCCTTATTCACGATTGAAGGACCTAAAAAGTCAGAGTAGTAAGCCTAATTGTCCACAATGGCTCAGTGCGTAATGCAGTCTAATTCATAACTTAAAACAAACATTCCACAAATAAAACACATGCCATGAATGCATGAACAATAACATTATGCGAATGAATGCAATAGTGAATACAATTTAAATCCATCATGCAGTCGTGCACCTTCATTTGAAAATTGTTTAATGGTGAAAGGATTCGCTGAAGCTCCTAGTAGCCTCCAAGGCGACTAAAAATCCACTCGAGCGGGTTGCAGATAGTTAGGCATATCATGCTGACTCGATTATGACTTATTGCCGTTGCCATCAATTGTAATGACGTAATCGGGACTTATTGTCATTGCCATATTGTGACCCCCGATTAGGATTTATTGACGTTGCCATCTCGTAGGCCCACAGAACCCCCTTAACAGGCACTCTGTGCTAGGTGGTCACTATTGGGGTCATATGGGAGACCGACACAAGTCGCCTTAACCCTGTACCCCCAGACCTCGAGACTCGGTGCACTTTTCGTTTAAAACTCATTCAAAGGATGTAGATTCATTACAATATATAACATCATTTTTATAAATGCACAAAATAACAAGCTTTAAGAAATAAGTTAGAAAACACTACTCACAGGGATGTTCCGCTCTCGGCGCTCCTCTCGCGATCGGTTGCGTGCCGCTAGTACTTGGTCTTGGGAAAACAACGTAACTTCTTACTATTGGCATGAGACTTAGCTCAACTTTAACCCTACGTCATTGGTCAATCAATGGATTGACCCGGTCAAGGATGGTCCACTTATGTTAGTTCAACTTATCTTAAGTTGTTAAGTCAATTTGATCGACCTTAGTCAATCTTGGTCAACCATAGTCTAACCTATCACTTGCTGACCTAGCCGTTCAACAGAGTCCCAAATGGTTAATTCTAGTCCTCATTGTGTCAATTGGGCCAATTTGGTTCAAGATTTCCAATTCCCCTCACTTAGGCTCAACTTTAATTTGTGGCCCTATCTGCGCAACTATTTTCCTGATTTTGCTGTGGGTAATCGTACATCGGATTTGCGCCAAACTTTGTAGATCTGTTCTAGACCCCTCAAATTTTTTCCAAAATTTTAAATCACAATTTTTGAACATCATTTACTAGGGTTTCAAGGTATAATAATAGAGACTGTAAAAATCCCGTATACCTTATGACAAGCAGTGACTGTTTGCCTAAATTGACCCACTTATCCATACCAGAATAGTCTAAAACTTGGTAGAAATATTTTAGACATATTTAGGGATTTCTCTACCAAATTTCAGCTCAATCTACTAAGGTTTGGTCAGTTAATTTCATCTCAGAATTTTTAGCCAGATTACAGGAATTTTTTGGGTTCATAATTTTTACTATCTTTTCTAGTATTCATTCCTCCATTAAACCATAATTCCATGGGTCATTTCTTGTGTCTAATTGCAGTATGTAGGTCATAAAACATTCATTAATCAAGAATACTTCGAATCAGTAACATGTAATACTAAAATTATGCCTATCTTTCCATCAATTTCTCAATTGCATTCTAAAAGAACACAAGCAACTATTCTAAGTCCTATCACTCTAACAAACATGACATATTTGTAAGTGTAGAAAATCGTATTCACAAAGGCTCAAGGTCAGATCTTTATACCTTTCTGTAACCTCTACTATAAGTCTAAAACACTTTTGGTTTCAGTCCGAATGAGTGTCTTTAGGTGTTCCAAATAAAGCTCCAAATCTGATCTCAAACTGGTTTCTGTCAGCACTGTCGTAACAATGAGTCTAACAGTTAACAACAATGGCTTATAAAACGTATTAAATGTTCCAGTTTTTTGTTTCTATTACTTGGACACTTGAATACACATGATAAGGGGTAGAATGATGGGTTTGACCTCAAGGACGAGCCTGGAATGGTTCAGGTGTGAGTATTCTTAAAGTTGCTCCAACTGTTTCTGTTACACAACTACAACAGTAAGTAAGTAACTAACTTTAATGGTTTGAAAATCATGGGTAAGGCCATATTTTTCGTTCTCTAATAATTGGAGGTTAAAGTACAAATGAAAATGAAGAAGATGAACAATCTTACCTCCAAAATGGACTGGAAATGACCAAGGATTTGAAGCTTCAAAGGTGGCCTTGCACAGACTTTTCTAGTTTTTTGGGTTTAAACCCTATGAAAAACACTTCTTCTAGGGGGTTTTAGCTCCAAACGGTTCCAGGATTCAGCAAATGGCTTGTAGGACTTCGTAGGTGGTAGTATGAGCTTCAAAATAAGCTATGATTCATTGAATTTGGTTGAGAAACGAGGGAGATTCAAGCTTGTGAACAAGGCTACAGCTGCTGGAATTTTTTGGAATTGTGCTCAAAGAAGGGGTTTTGTTGCATGGAGGGTGCTTGCATGACAAGATGGGGGTGACATGTGGCCATCCAGGTAGCTTCCAAACTCACATGTTGGCTGCCCAATTAGCAATGTCCATTGGCTACACTTGAGGTTGAGCTTGATGGCAAAACCATGGATCCAAATACTATGAGCAGCCATGGTTTTATACTGGAGAAACCCAGAAAATTGCCCAAAAATGCTGGAAAATCTGCTAAAATTCACCTAGCGCCCGGGCTTGGCGCGCGAGCTGGCCCAACCGGGCTGGCTGGCCCACGCGCCCCCAAAACGCAACCCCCCTATTTTTTGTCTTTTTGTGCATTTTGAGCAGATTTTTGACCGAATTTCCTTGATTTTCTGGTGATTTTCCAACCTAAAAAACTATGGGAATCCATGGTATTGTAACCATAGTCTTGCCATCAACTCACAGCCTCAAATGTGGCTGTTGCTTACTTTATGTGCACACTTTTAAATAAATAAAGAGATACAAAAATGCATTTTTTAGATGATGAATTAATAATATGCAATATAAATAAACCCTAGACATAAAGCAAATAATGTAACAAATTATAAGTGTAACTAGGAAAAATAATGTAGTACATTCAACAAGTAATAAACTTAGGCAGGCCCAAGGTCGAACCACAAGGATTGGAATAAATTTTTAAAACTAAGTTTGCTACATACAATAAAATAAGAAAAATGAGAATGAGATGAGATAATGATAACATTTTGATAATGTAGGAATAACAATAAAATGGAAGAGTTAGGGCATTAGCGTAAGTCCAATCCTTTCCTTTCTTAGTCCTTCTTGAGTAAAATAATTAGGGATAGAAATAACTAAAGAGTTTTTCTGTCGGGACCCCTTCCCTAGGATAAAGGGCGAACCGACCGGCACAGTGTCCCAACAAACCCGCTCGCAAGCCGAGCTTGCCAAGACACTGTTAAGCCTCAATCATACTACCTACATCACATACTATCAGAGTAAT
>JAJIYU010017961.1:0-11430 GCA_030144865.1 Tinospora cordifolia | reverse complement strand
ACTATAACTCTAATTTATTTTATTTTTCACGTGTTATCCCACAATTTGCACCCAAAAGAATTTTGAAATTAATTTATTTAATTATTTGACAAAATTCTGGGGTATTACACTCTCTTAGTAGTTCTTAGCATCTCTTTTTGTCGCTAGTTGTTCTACACTGCAAATAGAGTAGCGTGAAGAAAGAAAAATAGAGTTTGACATAGATTTTTTTCCTAAGCAAGAGTGTTGATCAATAGGAGAGATTTGAAGGTTCAACAAAGGTATAACCACCATAACTCAGTCCCAAATACTCGTTTCTTGGTTTAGAAGTTGAACTAATAGGGTGCCATGGTCGTAAGAGAACATAGAATGAGTAAAAAAAAAATCATGTCTTCTTACTAACTACCACGGTAGTGATCATGGTAGTGTCATCATGTTCATCTATTTTTGGGAGAATATACACAAACTACAGTGGTAGCTACCGTGATAGTGCGCCCAAGTCTTGAAAATGCCTTCCAATTATTATAGTGGCCTATCCAAATAATCCAACCAAACCTCACCAACAACCTTTTGTTACTGTGGTAGCCTGCTACAATAATGAACCTGTAAACCCCTATTTTCATCCCCGTACACTGACTATTGACGGTAATTTCTCTTCTTACCACAGTACACAGACCCAAGACCGTTCTTAAAACTCATGTAGGGTGATTTCTTTGACCATTATGAATCATATAAGGTAAGGTACCGTGTAATACCCTGAAAGTCTATGAGACGTCCACGTCGCTAGTGAACGGCGAAAGTGGAATAACAAACTTAATAAAAGAATCAAAATGGCCAAAAAGACTCGATAACCACATATCATAAGTCTAAATAAGTGTAAGAGTGACACCAATCTGAGAAGCATGAGAAATGGCGAAGAAAGACACTGAACACCAAGAATTTCATTCTAGTGAACGCGGTCGGTCCTATAGTGACGGCGGTCATTGCATGAGAAACCCAGAAAACAAAGGGAAATACATCATTCTGGTGACCACGGTTAGCCATACAGTAACCGCAGTCATTGTGGGAAAAACCCAGAAACAAAACAGGGAAGTGTATACTGGTGACCGCAGTTCGTATCTGGGTGACAGCAGTCATCACGCAAAAAACCCAAAAATGAACGATGCACGACAGTCTTTCCATCGCAGTAATTACTCAGTAACCGCAGTAGTTGCATAGTGACCGCGGCCATTCATCGATTTCTATGTAAACAAACATGCGTAGAAAACCCTAGATTTGGATTTTTCCGCCGCAAACCACTGATTTTTCTCTCTAGCTCCCACCTAACTTGTTTACTTCATTTCTTATGTGTTCTATTGGGTTCTAAGGGTGGTTTGAGCTCCTTCAAACCATTCTCTACCATTTTCAAGCTCAGATCCGCCAAGAGCATCATCAACAAGGGTGGATTCGGGTTGAGGCAAGCTTGGAAAAGGGTTTTGTGCTAAGGAAAATCTTAAAACCCTCTTGAGATCTTGTTTTCTTAGCTCTTTAAATCACTTTCCTCAAGTGTAAACCATTTTTCATTGAGTTAATGTGCGTTTTAAACTTATTTACCAAGCATTGAGGGGCTAAGCTCATGTCGCCGACTCCGGTGATCGAAGCATTGCCGCGGTAATGCGACATGCACTAGTGTCTCTCGTTTTGTACTAATTTTGGGTGCATTTGAAACACATGCGCCAAGAACAAAAACTTTAGGGTTTTGGTTGTGTCATGAATGCCTTAGACTCACACATGTACATTGTTAAAAAATCCTATAGACTAATAATCTGAGGCGTGCACGGCGAGGGGCAAAGCGCAAGCTTGAGGAGTAAAAATGTGGGTGTGATTTTCTTACTCCCTAGCCTTATCAAAATTTCGAATGCTTAACATGATGTTTGTTAGCTTAAGATTTGTTTAGAAGGATGCTAGGACTTGCTTGACTGACCCTGGTTGGGTTTGACTTGGTGTATGTCCTTGATGCATGGTTGTCAATGCCATAACATGCTAAATAGAGATTTCAATTCAATGATTTACATGTTCCATTGACGATTTCAATGGCTGAACACGTCCATTTTGATTTACTTTAAATGTTCCATTGATGATTGCATATGACTTGTAATGACATTTATGACTAAAAAACATTTAATTAATATTAATGAATCCACGTACTGGCATGGTGATCGGCCTTAGGGCGTCATCGTGGGTATCCCTAACCGAGCTAACTGCGACAGCTGATTGTGTCTTCGGACGAAGAGTCACTGCGGACTTCCATCCTTGGATCGTGGTCCCGAAGGTAACCGGCCCTTGGGCGTTACCTCCGGATTCCCTCCCGGACCACACAGGGGATACCGAGGGTTATGGATTCTTTCGGTCTTAGATGATAACGAAACAAGAAATTGTGTGAAATGCCTAATGTAATGAAAGCGATTGCATGTTTTGTGTTCTGGTTTGTATAATGCTAGTGATGTATAGGGATGATCCACTGGGCTCTCGAGCTCACCCCACTTTTCTATTACAGGTGATCATTGACACCATAGGAGTAGGCCAGCACACGGGCTGACTTTTTGGGTAGTGACCTCGCTGGGACGTTGTCACAGTTTTTTTTAGTTTTCTTTGAGTTTACCATTGTACCAATTTGATGTAAATAATGTTTTAGTGTTTAAATTGAACGGGGCATGTGCCCTCTTTTATTTTGAATTGTTTCACATGAAAAATATATATTTTGGAACTTAGGCCCATTGGGGCCATGTTTTATCTTCACAATATGCATTGAAAAAGATGAATTTGAGATGTTATTCTGCTGCGAAGTGTTTCACTTGGTCAAATATGAATTTACAATGGATTTGTGAACGAATTGAATTCCGCTGCATGCACTTTTAATGAATTTCACATCTACTGCAAGAAACGAGTATTTTGATGTCATTGTAAATTCTAGTTTGACTTTATGACTTGTTTAAAAGAAAGGTATGAAACATGAGATTGAATGAGAAAGGAAATCGAACCACGTCTCCTGCCGAACGAACGAATGAACGGGCGCGTGCAGTCTCCGCGCACGGCCCCTTGACGGATTGTCACAACAAAGACAGAGACGGATACTGAGAGCCTGGGTGTCACATACCATTAGACTATGATTTAAGAATGTTAAAAACACATGAATAACCCATTAGTCTTGATTTTCAAAGTTGAAGACTTGAAAAAGCCTGAAATACTGACTCACAAGGACTAAGCATAAGGTGAAAGTGATTTCCAATATTTACTTTATTATTTTGATTTTAATAAGACTTGCATGTGTGTTATGCATTGTATTTCCATTGTTACTTTGATTTGAATCCACATGCCTTGTCTAGAATACACATACTTAGGCTTACATGAATCAAGATGCATGATATGTAATCATATGTTCAATGTTATAATGTTTGATACCCCAAAGTTAGTACAAAAATTGATAAATAAAATTTAATCAAAATATTGCGAGTAAAATAAACCTTGGGAAAATCCACGAAAGGATGGGCATAAGACTTATGATCAATGTACAAAAGTATCAGCGGGTCAAAATGAAGAGTGAAACATTGCATGAAATGAAACAATAGACATACATTGACTACCATAATAGCCTACCATGGTACTGTAGCAATGTCATGGACTATCGTGGTAGTGCGAGTAAAACTCAGAAAATGGTTGTGATGACGATTACTGTGGTAATATATTGCGTCACCATGGTAATGCATAACTTTATACATAAATTGCAAGCTAAAAACCCTAATTTTGCATTGTGCAACCCTGCAATCGCAAGCCTCCTTCCCCGAATCAAAACCCTACCACTCTTAGACAAGAGTTTCATCCTTCTATACAACTCCTAGGTCAAGTTCAACTTGTTTCAACCTCTTTTGATGATCCCACAAGCACTGCTAGGAGAAGAATAACAAAAGACTATGTATCGCTAGACTGCTACACTTTCTTCGACGTGTACAAAAGAGGTAACACATTAGTTTCATTTGAAATGAATATTATCTATTACTACTGTGTTGTTCGTTGAGTGGTAAACATCTCTCTTCACTTAACACTGCTCAAAAAGTGTTTGAAGCGATTCTTTCAAGGGGAGTGAGAGAAGCAATGAACAAGAACAAGGTATAACTCCTGCTAATCATTATGATTCATGTTTTGATGATTATTAGAGCTTAAGGTATTGCTGTATCATGCACAAGAGAAGCAAAAACCAGTGCATGAAAGTGCAATTTTCTAGAGATTGCATGATTACTGCAGTAGTGAATTGTACATGTAAAAATTCTCATGGGTTATCACGGTAATGCTCAGGACTACCGTGGTAATGACATGGAAAAACTACCCATTGTGCACTACGGTAACCTATCGCAATAGTGTGAATAACCTTTGTGATTTACTATGTTAGCCTACCATGGTATAACGAACATGGCTGGGTTTTTGTGTTTTCGTGCATAGAGCGTAATTATTGTCGTAATTCTTGATTCTACTAAAGTACACAAGATAAAAATAGACAAATATATGTTTGTTATGGCCTTCTACACACACCATATATCACACAGAGTTGAGGACCATTGTATTATAGTTTAAAAACACTATAACTTCTTCAACTTCTAAGTATCATGATATTAAATCCTTAAAGGTTGAGGATAAATGAAGATTGAATAACAAAGTAAAGTTTTACAAGAAATTGAACAAGGAAATAGGTGGAGATGACTACCCTAAACTCTTTAGTATTATTTTGGCTAAATATGAAACATGATTAAAAGTTTACCTATATTGATTGTTTAAAGCATGCTAGGGTTGTGTATGATACATATGATTGATTGATTGTCCTTTATGACTTTGATAGCATGTTGTACTATCCATGAATGTCATTCTTGTTGAAATATGTTCCATGTATATCATGTGAGAAATAACATGACTAATGTGACCATAAGCATGATGTTTATTTATATCTAGATATGGGAATTATGAATATGTTTGTGGTCAATAAATACAGACAATTAAGAGAGTTAACCATGTATTGTTGCGGTGATGCAGATATTATGGCAATAGTTTCACATGATCATGGGTGTCGCAATCCAAGGTGGGTCTTGAGGTTATTGTGGTAGTAGTAGGATGAAACTGAGAGTCGAATGAGATTTTTCTCATTCGACTTATGATTGAGTAAGAAATCATTCTTGAGATAGGGTTTCGAAATGGAAATGGGCCTTCATATGTTACTTCTGATATTTCAAACCAAATGGGGAACACCGAGGAGAGGAAAGTCTTTTCAGTTTTAACATCAACCTAAACAATTGAATTGTATGAAACGCCTAATGTTTGATAGGTGCTTACAAGTTTTATGTTTCGACTATTATAGTGCTCTAGATGTTTGTGTATGAGCCACTGGGCTCTTGAGCTCACCTCCACAAATCTCGTTTTTAAGTAATCACTAAGGACACTTGTGTTGGCAAGTGAAGAACATTTATTTTGGTAGTCATGGTACACCTTAGTGTTGAGATTGTATAGGAGCAGAGGTACTGATTATTTATCACTTGTAGGGCAATAAGGCGCTCTTCACTTTAGTTCATTTATTTATTGGAGTTGGCCATTAGGGCCAAACATTTATTATTCTTGTGAACCTTAGCCATGGGGCCAATGCCAGTCTTTATAGAGGTTAAGTATGATTCTTTAATTTACTATATTATCCTGATGTTGTTGTAATACCCTAAAAAATTGTACAAAATTTAATTAAATAAAATAAAATTAATCCTTGAAAATTTTGTGAAATTTTAGAGATACAAGACTTTATACATTTTAAGTGGCCAAAATGAGAAATTACATTAATTGATAATTTTTAGATGTAAAATTATGTATATTCCAAAGTATAAAATAAAGTATGTAAAAAGAAAATAAAACTAAAGGAAAAAGATGGCCAAAAATGAAAAATGAGAAACAAAAATAAACAAGAAAGTTGCTAAAAATTTACGCTTTCTAAAACCTTCATTCTCTTCACACAAGAAAAATGAAAAATTAGAAATGTTTCTAAAATGAAATCAACTCAAAAGAATGTATTAGCAACTTTTAAAATAATTACTTATTAATATATGTGCTTGGTAAATAAGTAAAATAGAGAATTAGAAAGGTTATTAAAATGAAATCAACTCAAAAGAATGAATTAGCAACTTCTAAAATAATTGCTTACTAATATAGTGCTTGAAAAACAAGTAAAATAGAGAATTAGAAAGGTTTCTATAATGAAATCAACCCAAAAATATATTGGCAACTTCTTAAACCTTTACTTACTAATTCTTATGCATAGAAAACAAATAAAATGAAAAAGGAAAGAGTTTTAGAAAGGTTTCTACAATGAAGATACCCCAAACTTGTCAATTCATGCCCATTAGAACTCTATGTAAATCCAAGCATGAGCACCATTCTCTTTACCCCAACAAGAACAGAACAAGTTCCTTCTTGCTCGGTCTGCCTCGTTCTTGGCATCCCTCTTTTTCTTTAGTTGTTCTAAACAATAGTTGGAGGAGTAATCAAGTGCTACAGAAATTTTTGTGTTAACAATTGGAGAGATTGAAGGAGATTCAATAGAGACTTTAGGAGATTAAAAATAATTTGAGGCGGAAGTGATTTTTGACTTTTAATTTATTATTTTGATTTCAATAGGATATTCATGCTCGAATATACATGCTTTATCATCATTGATTATGCATGCCATGCTTGGACTTCACAGGATTAGGTTTGCATACATGCTATATGCTATTATTTATGATGCTTGTTATGCTCACATGATAAATTCAGTCGTGTTAGTCTATTAATTCAATTTTGTTATACTCAACAAAAGATTAAATGAGATTACAACAACATACTGGCGTAGTATTCCACAAGGATTACTATGGGTGTTCTCAAGATGTGAACTTTGAGTTCGTTTCTAGTTCACATGGACAAGGTCCCAAATACTTGAGTAAGGTCCTAAATCTAGGGGAGTTAGGCATAAAGGATTGCCCTTTTTCTTCTTGGACAAGTATTTTGATAAGAACATAGAGGTTAACCCCTTCTGGTCTTTAATACAACTTTAAATAATAAATTGATTGAATCACGTAATGTTTGAAAGTGTTTATCTTGAATGTCTTATTTATTGAAATAATAATTTAAATATTTAGAATGATCCACTAGGCTTTGTGCTCACCCTTCTATTTTCTAACTTTTCAAAAAATTGATTAACAGAGGCACCATAATAGCCATTTAGGCAATATTTTCCTTAGAATATTTTATTTAAAAAGTTTTATTAATTGTAAGGACATGTTGACCCAATTTTGTTATTTAAAGATTTATTCCGCTATATTAGACTCAAAGGTTATGGTCCACTCAAAAGTTATGGTCCTTGAATTTTGATAATAATTAATAGAATTATTTACTTAATGATTTCTAAATGTTATTTTTCATGAGTAAGGTTTTGTACCTACTATTTCCAATAAATGATGTTAAAATTTTATTAAGATCTCTTGTGCTTAAACTAGAAGTGTTCAGGAGTTTCCTATTATATGATACTCAAAAATCCCAAAAAATTGGGATAGAAATGAAATTGTGTGAAAAATAGAAACAACGTGACATTGGCTTGCCTCTCGGTCAAGTGGTGTGGTCCACATCATCCCCTGCAAGCAAGCAGAAAGGGAAAGAATTGAATTTGGGGGAGGTGGGGTGTTATAAAGGTGGTATCAGAGATCAATTATTAGATATATTGGGTAGGATTTGGAAAGAGTTGACTTAATCAAGTAAGACCTTTATTTTGAGTTAAATTTAGAAAACTTGCCTTATATTTTGAAATTGAAAATCGTTTTTGGAAAGTTGTTTTTCATAAAGAAAATATACATTTTCAAAAGGTTTTGTTTACAAACAAAGATATAGTTGAGCTGATAGTGGATAAGTCTTAGCCCGACTAAAACTAAATATTGAAAAGGAGATAGGTTATCCCATCCAAGAAAGTGTAGTTATTTAAGCAAACTCGATCACGCCTCCCGATTTGGAGGTTATCCCACCAACTTATATGAGTAGTCGGAGTTAAAGAACACACTTATTTTCTTACGACAAAAATTAGAAGGTGGTAATTAAGAGCGAAGGAAAATACTAGAATGCAAAGATAGTGCCAAGAGTGGTACAGGAACTAGATGAGGGTTGAATTTTTCAACCAGAAATTGAAACCTTAGGTCTAGGAAAGAGACCTTAGGTAGAATCTTAGATGTAGCCAAGGATGGCATAGTGGGTCATAAATGAAAACTTTTAGGATATAGGTTAGAGGTTGATAATATGTGAAAAATGAAACATATGATTGGTCAAGACACAAGATTGGGAGGATCTTATCTCTCTGGTTTCTGTGTGGTATGGGACACATAGGGATTCGAGGTGTAGAGGAATCTTAGATTCGAAGAATGACGGATCATATTTGGTGAATGATTGGTAACTTTGGAAGAGCTTGTTTCCCAATGCATGGCTGGTATAGGACGGCCATGTGTAGTAAAGCTTGGAAAACCTTAGTTATTTAGTTATTTGTGAAATTGTTTGGGTTAGTGAAATCTCTAGGTGGAAGTTTGTGTCAATGGGCAATGGTAGTATGGGATGCTTGAATTTGGATGCGCAGATGGAAACTTGAAATTTTGCTATGCTACAATAAACTTGTATGATTGTATGATTGCTTGACTAATTGAATGCATATTATACTTGTTTTAAATTCATATATATAGCATGCTTTGATTATGAGACCAAATCCTTTACCCAACAACATTAGAGGGCCTCGAAACCCTCAAACAGAACTTAGAAGATTAAATTACTAGGCAAATGAACAAATCGAGAACCTAGAGACATGAATCTAGAGTTGTGATAGCACAAACGAAACAAAAGGCTTGGAAATACGAATTCGATGAACAAATATGGGTAGGACAACTCTCTTCTCAAGTCTAGAAGAACATTATGTATTTTGAGGATAAGGGAAGACGAATTGTGTACCCCAAATTAGAAATCTCTTAGCTCTTTCATGGTGATACCTTATCGGATACTAAAATGGTTTTTGACTTATAGATAATGGTTGGATCCAAGAGATACAATACTAGAGCCGGCACATCTGACGAGACTGAACTGTAAGGATAGGAGGCACAAACTAGAATGGTTGGGACTCAAATGGAGAACATGAAGATGGAAGTTACCAGGAGAGTCATAGACCAGCTTATTAGGCTATTGCCTCAGATGACAATGCAGGCAATACCACAGCCACCAGTGTAGGAACAGATTCTAGAATAACAGCCAGTGCCAGTACTCGAGGTTCCAATTCATCAGAGGGCACGAGAGGACAAGGAAGACAAGGAACAAAAGGATATGTTGATGGATTTGTAGAAACTCTGCCCATCCCAATTCAATGGAACTTTCATTGCATGTCGACAGATCATTGTTACCAAGAGATGGATGAACACCTAGAAGTGTTAGTGGCAAGGGGTCCTCGTTGAGTGGTGCTAGCTACCCATTAGCTTAAGAGACCAGCTTGAAGTTGGTGGCAGATGTTGAAGGCTAATCCAAACACTAACATCAAGCAGATGAACTAGGAAGAGTTCAAGGAAGTGTTTTATGAGAAGTTCTTCCTAGAACCTACATTGAAGAAGATGCAGGAGGACTTTGTTAGGCTGAACCAGAGAGATATGATGGTGGCCGAGTACGAAGTCAAATTTATAGAATGGGCAAAATTCTCTACTAAAATGAGTAGGGAAGAGAAGATGAAGGTTATTTGGTTTGCTCCGAGTCTCAAGATTGAGATTTGAAAGACAATAATAAAATTGGTTATAAAGACATATAGAGAAGTTGTAGAAAAGGTTTTAACACTAGAGCGAGAACTCAACTTTGAATAGAAGTTGAAGAATAGAAACAAGAGGCCTGAAAATGACAAGGACCACCAAGGGGCCCAAAAAATGCAGATCAAGAATGGAGGGAAGACACCTCAAATTCAACAACAAGTGCAGCTTAAGGAGGAGCCAAAGGAGCAAGCAAGGATACTAGGGTTGTGCCACTTGTGCAGGCAAAAAGGTCACATAACTAAGAATTGTGCTACAACGCCAGCTCAGGTTCCTCAACAACCACAAAATAATCAGGACGGAAGACAGAATGGACATCCTAAGTGCACACAACAACAATAGATGCTAACCAAGGGCCAAACTAGGTTCGTGGTTAGAACCAGGCTAGAATATTTGATGTTGCCAATATTCAAGAAGAACAAGTACCTGCTGTGGAAGGTACATTCCTATTATTTAATGTTGCTGTGAAATTGTTGTTTGATTCTGGTACTACAAAATCTTTTATTATTGAAAAACTAGCAAATAAGTTACAACTGATAACAAAAACTTTGCCCATGGCTTTGAATGCATCTCCATAGATCTAGAGAAGGTGGAAGCTATCATGGACTGAAACAGCCAAAGTCAATTATAGAGATCAATAGTTTCTTAGGCTTGGTTGGATATTACCGAAGGTTCATTGAAAACTTTTCCAAATTGGCAGAACCCATGACTAAACTGACCAGGAAAGGAGTCAAGTTCAATTGGGATGAGAAGTGTGAATGATCATTCCAAGAATAGAAGAGGATATTGACTAGGCTCCCCCGTCTTAGTTACACCTACCCATGGTGTTACTTATATTCTATATACAAATGCTTCATAGAATGAATTGTGAGCGATCTTGATGCAAGATGGAAAAGTTGTTTGTAATACCCAAAAAATTTATAAAAAATTTGGTAAATGTAAATTAAAAATAATTTAAGCATTATAGACCTTGGATGTAATACCCTGAAAACTCTAGATTTGATGAAATGAAACCCAATGTCTAACTAGTGAAATTTGGGTGCAAAATGAAATTGGGCTCATTTCAGGGCTAAATTTGACAGGTTCCAAAACTCTCATTTAGTGACCCTTAGGGACCCAAAACAACTCGAAATGAAGTAAGGTGACATGAACGAACTAATTGGAAAACATATCCAAAAGTTAAAACATTTGGTCAAGATTAGGGTTTTCATTTGCCAAAAGCCTTTCAGGGGGTTCAAATTAGAAAGGTTTGGCATTTGGGTACTTTGGAGAATTGAAATGACCAAAAACAAAATGGGATAACATGAATTAACAAAATAAATAACATATCCAAAACTTAGGATAATTGACCAAGATTTACATTTTAATTTCATAGTGCCTGTAACACCCCAACCCCTACATTCTTTGAGTGTTGGATGTAACCACCATTATTTGACAGTGGACTTAACCATTTGGTGAGTTGGGTTAGTTTACTTTATAAGTGACACACACTTGACTTTCTATTTTTCAATACCTCATGCCTTAGAATAGATTCAAGAATACAAATATCATTCAATAAAATCAAGGCAATTAGAGATAAAGAAAAATTCAACTTCTTTAT
>JAJIYU010017960.1:0-11420 GCA_030144865.1 Tinospora cordifolia | reverse complement strand
AAGATTTGATATAACATAAATAATCATATCAATTTAAATAATTACTTATAAGTTTATCATTTATATATAATAAAAATATTTCAAAAACTTATTTCATTTATTTTTAAAAGCGTTTATAATTAAAAAATAAGAATAAGTAAAATTGAGTTAGGTCGGTTTCGTTCGAGTTTTTAAGTATTCAACCCGCAACCCAACCCAAACCCTTCGGATTAAGTATTTTAAAACCCAACCCAAACCTTTCGAGTTAAGCATTTTAAAACCCAACCCAACCCAAATAACTAATGCATCCCAACTTAAACCAACCCAAAAGGTTCGGGTTGAACGGGTTGATGAACACCCCTACATTTTAGGTCGTTTTTAACCATTTTAATTAGTATAGTAGAAATAAAGAAGTAAGACGATAAGATGACTTCTTACATAACTTTGTCCGGTTCATCATCAATCATTCAGGTGTGGTAGTTTGACTTTTTTCTCAAATAATCCTGGTGGTTATGATCAATTTTGCACGCACTTTAAGGTTCGAGATGAATTAGTTTACTTTCACGAATGGGAATTCAAAAAAGAGCTACTTTAAAATACATCTACAAATTGTTCCGGTTTATTTAAAAAAACAAAGGGTTCATAACTCGTTTTCCAACTCTTGATTATTTCCTGCGATGATATTTTCTTGGGCTATTGAGATGCTAAACCAACTGTCAGGAACATCTTCAATATTTATAAATTTTTTAAAAAAATGTCTACGTCATATAAGACTGAATAGATTTAAACTAAAAAATGTAATACAAATGTGAACGTTTAAAAATGACATTGATGATTGATGTGACCAAAATAAAATAAACAATACCATCATCATGATCGTGTACTTTTAAATAATCATATTAACAGTTATATCAACAAAATAAACAAAACAAAATAAAATGAAACAAACCAAAACTTGACAAATAAAAATAAAAACAACTAAATATGCACTTAAGATGTACATCCTCTCTATATTAATAATTTAACACTTTTTTATAGAATGCTCTAAGATGTTTGCTTTCAGTGAAAAGATTGGGTTCTGGCACCTATTGCATTTATGTGACTAAAAAAACAATACAGATCGAAATACAGGAGCAGTCGAGTTACTAAATGGGCAGGAAGGAAAGAAAAAAAAAAAAGACTACATAAATTGAATCATGATACTTAACAGAAGAAAAATCACCGGATTATTCTTTGGAATGATCATTCTCATTCTCCTTCCTCGCATCCATGTTCTTACTGGGAGTCACGAATTTGCCGCTTAAAGGATCAACTGCACGGGTATCACGTCGGCCACCTTTGCGACCCATTGCTACCATTGGTGGAGGAGGCAGAAGCCCAGCTCTAAAAAGGATGCGCTGTACAGGTTCAGAAGGCTGGGCCCCAACAGACAACCAATACCTGTTCCCAAAATAAAAGAAACCATTAAAGGCAAATTGTTTCAAACATGAATTTATAAGAAAAGTTTGCTAAGCAATTTGTTCTCATGGTATTAGGTATAACCAAGTTTTCTGTTATAGAGCAGAGCCAAAAACTGAAATATGTTGTATTGTCTCTGTGCTCAATTAATCAACAGCATATACTAGCTTTCGTACACTAGGCAAAAATAATCTCAACTAGAACATGACTAAGGTAGCATCATTACAATCAAGACTAGCTTTCAATGCTCAAGGCATTCGTTAGAAATTTGATTTCAGAGAACTTCATGTGTATATGATTCATATGTAGAGCAAATATCAAAATCAAGTGAATATCAAAAGATAATGCTAAAAGATTTGTAATATGAGGATAGGCAAATCTTTCCAAGAAGACAGGCAAATGTTAAAAGTAGATAATTACGCACAAAGCCTATTAAACAACTTGAGATGATTTATCTAAGGAATTTGATGAATGAAGCATAAAGTATTGAATCAGACATCAAACAAAAAATTAAAATAAGCACAAATATCATTATCGAAAACATAGACAGAGATCCTATGTGAAAATTCATCTAAGGAGACACTTACCAGAAAATACAACTCAGTGAGAATAACGTATTTTTAAAAGGCATCTAAGGAGGTCAACCCTTACATGAAGGACCTAACTAAAGAAGTAATACAAATGTTGTTTATGTAACTGAAGACATCCTAAACACGTTAGGCTTTGAGCAGAGTAGTTGGCTTTATTGATTTATTTAACTCTGGTAAAAGAGTTGAATATTCTTGTTACTGCCGTGCTATCTTATCTTAATAGTACAAGAATCTAAAGGTTTTCAAGATATGCCAATTTGACTAGCTTTTCCAATCAAGCCAAATCTCTCTCCACCACCAAATTCCAAGCGCTAATTAAACAGTTTCTTGCGACAAGAGATGCCAATAAGTTGCTGAGTAATTGCAACCTAAAACTTAAAGACTTGGAAAAGCATTCCAAACAATCGAAATTCTCCATCTTCAACAGGTTTGCATTTTATAATTTTTGCCCTTTAATTCTTTAATTTTCTTTTTCTATAGTCCTTTCAGACAAATTAATGCCAACGTGTCAGTTGCTCCAAAACCACAGACCAATCTTAAAATACATTTTTTTTTCTTGCTTTAAAAGGAACTTTCTCATTAATCTTTCTCCCAAGGCTTCTATCTCCAGAATAGAGACGAACTTGCTATTGGAACTAACAGCCACCAAAGTAAAGAGGAACTTGATATAAGGTCCTCTAGATTTAGATCTTTGAAGATTTTAAACAAAAAATATAAAAATAAAATAAAAGATTCATACACTGCAATAGAAGGCCCGGTGGCACATAACCTCATTGCTTAAAAAACAGCTACTATGTCAATCCACTATCATAAATTTCTCCCGCAGGCTTGCATGGTTCAAAGATAACTCAATATCATTGGCAAACAATCTATACCCCAGTTCATTCCCTCAACTTAACTTTATCAAAGCATTCAATTCCTCAATACCAATCAATTGGGCAACTGTGTTGAACATCCATAAAGAGAAAACTTTTAAGCAACAACTTTTCACTTTTCATGACAACACAAAGCTATGGTTATAACAAAATTATACATAACACCCCATTGAAATGTTTTCTGAATTATTGAACTCTTCTACTTCTAGAAATTAGTTCTTGCCCATTAATCAACACTCCTTAAGCATTTCATTATTGGAGATATTGAGTATGCCTATCAGAAATAAATGGTATGAAGTCATCTGATTCCCCTAAAGCTAAGCTGAGTAACAGCTATAATTGGAGTATCACCTGAGATGACAAGTAAGTGTTAAAGGAAATAATTTGTTCACATAGTAAATTAACCTTGAAAAACAAACCCACATAACAAATTCCAGATTCATTCTATAACCAAGCGAAACTTCCAAAAATTAGTAGAAGAGGAAATCACTTACTTCACCCGATCGAAGTTCAGACCCATTCGTTTACCACCATCCTGCCCTGTAAACATCCAATTAGAAAAATGAAAACCACAAATTTTGTAAGTGTAAGCAAAATCAGACGACGAGAATGATGATGATGATGATGATGATGATGATGAACCTGGCAAGGGATTGTAGTAACCTAAAACTTCTATATGCTTTCCATCTCTAGGAGATCTGCCATCTGCCGCCATAACTCGATAGAATGGCCTGTTTCGGCATCCGAACCTCGCTAATCGTAGCCGAACCGCCATGTTCCTTCGATCGATCCCAAATTTTCCTGTACATGGGAAAACATTTCAAGCATTAATATCTCCACAACCCCATCCAAAGAGATACAAAACCAAAGATTGAAGCATTCGCGCTAGGGTTTTACCTGGCAAGGCAGAAGAGATATAAACCCTTGTAGGCTAGAGCGATGCTACGTGTTCTATTAGAACGGCTCCCTTCGTTGAGGCGCAACTGCGTTTGGGTCCCGCGCTGTCACGAGACCAAGCCAGCGGGTTGATGCACCTGCTGTTTTGAGAAGCACTTTCGGGGTTACTTCTTCCGTTTATTTTTTTTCTTTTATTTTTTATTTTTTATTTTTTATTTTTTATTTTTTATTTTTTGGGGGAAAAGGGGAACCGAAGAAATGTTTTAGCACAAATCAACTTCCGACAAATCCACCAGGGGTCTGTCCACAGCTTGTGCTTTGTTTCTTTACTTTTTGACAATAAAATGATGTTGTTTCTTCTTAAAAAATAGTTATTATTGTAAAATAAACAAAAAATTGGAACAAAAGAAAGAACAAAGTGAAAAAAAAAAAGTGAAGGCAAAAGATATAGAATAAATAAATACTTTTTGATTCAACTTGGTGCTTAATTACGAGAATTGTACATATTTATATAAATCCTTAGTCATAATGAGAAGAAGACCTAGAGCCATATGTTATACAATTATATTAAACCATAAGTTAAAGAGTTACATGACTTTAAATCAAAATAAATTAGTGGTTATAGGATATAAATAGGTATTCATCCACATATACATATTTACAATACTCATCCTTAGATATAGGATGTTGAGAAAATATGTCTCGTTAAAACTTTTACTAGAAAAATCTAATAAAAAAAAATATAGTGAAGGAAAACGAGTACATCATTCTCATCATCTTTGATGTGAAGTTTAATGTTGTTATAGTTGATTCATTAAAAATATTGCTAAAAAACCTTGTGGAAAAAAAAAATTATAGTGAAAGAAAAAAGTATAATGCACTAATCAATAACTCATTTTAAATCTCCCCTTCATGTTGATATGGATGACATTTCTTCCATTATTTTTCTTGAGATATCCTTGAGTCGATACAATCCAATTGTGACACCCCGACCCCTGGCCCAGAGACGTCCACCGCCACGCCTCACGTCAAGGCCCAACGCCAAGACTTGCGCTCCCCTTTGGCTACTCTGTCGTGCGTGCAAGATATCTATAGTCAATCCTTGGCCGTCGAAGACCGAAATCGTCACTTACTTTTCCTCAATCCTTAATGTCCTGGTACATCCTATCCACTAATCTCAGTAGAGGAAAAATAAGAAAACATTTTCATATATTTGTTCAACTAATAGTAAATTATATCAAAATACGTCACCGAATTTTCATAGAGATTATTGATAATAAATCAAGATATTGCAACGGAATCAAATATCAAAATACACAATCAATTCTGTACAGTTCAAATATAATAGAAAATATATATTTCCTTTGTAGCTAAAACATTTCTTAAAAAACTTACTGAAAATTCATAATTCAAAATAAAGGCACTGCTTTAAAACTTATACCATAAATATACAGCAAAATGGGCAACTTACCCCAATTTTCTTCATAAGTACAAAAACAACAAAACGATTTAAAACCAAAAAGAGACTAACCATCTTATGGCAACCTCCCAGTGAGGCTACCCTACGTCCTCCAGTCCATCAGTGTACTCTACCTCTGCGAGTACCTATAAAAGAGAGTGGGGTGAGCTCGAGAGTCTAGTGGATCATCCCTACACATCACTAGCATTATATAAACCAAAAATCTAAAACATGCACACACTTCCATTACATTAATTGTTTCAAACATTCAATTTTTTGTTGCATTCTAAGACCGAAAGAGCTATACTCCCGGTGTTCCTCAGTGTCCAAAAATCGATCTTGGTCGGTAACATCTCGAGCAATGCTACCGTTCACGACCTTGGCATGCATCCAAGAATAGGTGCAATGGGTATCGTCATTGCTTGCTAACCCGTTCGAGGAACTATTAGTCGTTGCAGGCGACTCGGTTGGAACACCAACGATGGGATCCAGAGGATGTCTTGTGGCAAATATGGCTACATCCATGAGTCGTCGACAGATACCTACCATCGCCCCAGTACATGAAATTTTTAAGTTTTAATTTAATATTCTTTTAATTTTAATCATTTTCATTCCATACCAAGTCATCATCCAAGATATCTAAATCATGTAGCAAGTAAATAGCCATACATTATGCTTCATATTCAATCAATTATTGGAGGTATATAACCAGACATTATGCTTCATATTCAATCACATACTGAAAGTATATAACGAGACATTATGGTCAATAATCAATCAAAGCGTTCAAGAATCATCCACATCCTAGCATGCATCTAACATCTTAGGCTACACAAACATCATGCTTTGAACTTTAAGTCTACATAATATTAGTGAGTAAGAGAATCCCACCCACCTGATAATACAGAATGGCCCTTGCGCCTACTAGCGAAGATCAACGCTCAAAGTTGAAAGTTTGAAAATATAAATTTCATCATTAAAATTTCACCTTTTCTCAAAAGGCTTAAAAATCCATATTTCCATTTTTGCCACCTTAAGGTGCGAAATTACAGTCAATGCGTTCCAAACTAAGAATTAAACATATTTAAAACTAACCACTTCTTTAAAGGATGAGTGAATTGAGTTTTATTACTTATCTAAAGAATTGCATCCTAAATCAAGATTTTCCAAAATTTGAATTTCCCATTTCACCACATCAACATACGAAACTATACTCATTTTCTTCTAAATTCAAAATAAAACAACTTTAATTTTGATTGTTATCTCAAACGTTGAGGAGATCGAGTTTTATCCTTCCCTAAAGGATTTCTGCCCCCAAATTGCCCATATCCGATCAAATTCTGTTAGATTCGTCAAAAATTACAAATGAATAGTCAAAACTTCTAGAATTTAGTCTAGAATCATTAATTTATTGATTTAAAAGGAAGATTTGAGCTCAATTCGCTCCACATCATTCCGTGCATCAAAACCCCCAAATCACCGATCAATTTTGCGATTTTGATGTTGTTAGCCTATGGGAAATGATTTGAAATAGTTTAAGGCTTCAAAATCTTACCTTAGTTGCTTAGAATTCTTCTAGATCTGATCTGAATCGTTTTGACTATCTCGGAGCAAAAATCAGATCTCCAATGACCAAAAAACGAATGCCCCAAAAAATTGGATCTCTTGCGATTTCTACAATTCCCTTTCTCTTTGTTTTTGGTTTTTAAAGGGGGTAAACAATACTTGCGGGTACTGATCATAGATTCGCTTTTTTTTTAATTTTTTTAATTTTTAATTTTTTTGATATTTTAGCCCTAGTTCTCCCTTTTTTTCTTAGATCAGTTCAAAAAGGCCCCATAAGTTTGTTTTTCGATTTTTTTCCCAACTTAAACCAATGTGATTTATTATATTTCTTTAATAAATATTGTAATAAACATCTTATTTCTAGACATTTTTATATTTATTTGGTATTTTTAAAAATTCATTTTCGATGTGCACGTGTTGAAACATTTAGGGTTATTTTTCTTTTTCTTTCTTTAGATTATTATTATTATTATTATTATTATTATTTCTACACCAATCATGATAAATATCAAAATATTTATTTTCACATATTTATATAGTTATAAAACATGGTTTTATCATTTTATTTTTTTGATTAATTTATTTCGTAATTCCATTGTCAACATGTTCACATAAAAAATTTACGGGTTATTACACCAATACTATGTGCAAGTATCTTAAATGTTGTGGCCAACAAGGCTTTAGAAAATAAATTAGTAAGATTTTCATTTGATTGTATATGCTAGATGTTATTTGGAGCTCATGTGTATAGTAGAGTTTTGGTAAAATATTGTCAGGACCCCTCTCTTAGGCCAAAAGGCGGTCCAACCAGCACAGTGACACGACGAACACACTCACCATATCAAGTTCGCTCAAGCACAGTTAAGTTTTTCCAATTTGAACAATAAGTGATATCAAAATAATTTAAGGATTTAAGTGTGAAAGTAAGAAAACATTATAGATGGTTATCGTTTATATTACAAATTGTCTTGTTTCAAAGATATACAAGTTGACCATTAGATATAGACATATAAGAGATTTACCTCTAGATAGAAGCAAAAAGGTAAAGGAGCACCAAGGGAATTAGACTATCACCACGTCTTTTCCTTTGTCAACCGTCGATAAACCTGAAATGTTAGTAGAGTAATGAACCTAATTTGCAATGTGACTCAGTGAGTAGTAAAACTAGCATATTACCTATAACTAGCATTCTAAAAACAATATATATGTATGCATGAATAGTAATGGTGAAATAATGTTTAATAACGTGACATATAATAAAAAGAGTTATAAACAATACATCAGTTAAAAAAACAGTTTGAATACATGCTAGTTAAAAACTATATTTGGGTTAGGGTTTCAAATTATCAAATCTAATCCTATGGTTATCATTCAAGCGGGTCATGAGTTAGGCATACCGGCCACTCAAGTGGGTCACAAGCTAGATGTATTCATCGTATATACTAACCTCGCGCTCGGTCATCAAGTGTTGTCACTCAAGCAGGTCTAAGGCTAGGGGCACTAATCATATGCCCTAATCCTGACGCTTGAATTAATCATATATATATATATATATATATATATATATATATACTTCAAACCAATTAATGTAACTCAAATCTCATGAAACCATTTAACTAACATCATTTCATACACATTTTATGCAGGGAATAAAGTTAACACCTGAATTAAATTACTAATCTCGGGTCTCGTGTACCAATGTCCCGTTGATGCTCGGCCCAGTCCTGCAATGTACACTTAGATCTGTATCATTTAAACTCAATTTTAATTCTTTTGTGAAACGTGGCTCAATTCTAGTTCTATTGTCCCTAACTGGTCTCAGTCAACCCAAATTTGATCAGTCAAATTTGGCAAAACTTGGTCAAAGTTGGTCAATTTGGTCAAATTGGGTCAAAATCATCTATTTGCTCACGCTTATCAAATTTTTTACTTTATGTTCTATCTACGCAACAAATTATCTAATTTTTCTACAGTCAATCCGTGCATCGGATTTGCTCAAAAATTTTCAGATTTAATCTACGCCCCTTAAATTTCACCCTAATTTTAGATTGCAAATTTTGGATTTTATTTTATATGGTTTTCAAGTGAAATATCAGTAACAGTGAAATCTCGAATTTCATGTGATAGGCAATCACATTGTGTATTAACTAACCAACTTAACCATGTTCATTTTGGACAATACTTGGTATACTCATTTTTTAGTTATCCAGCAAGGTGTTCACAAAATTTTAGCTCAAAATAGCAACTTTTGGTCAGTCAAGTGGTTCCCTAAATTCTTAGCCACGCAACAGGTGGCCATTAGTTCATAATGTTTTATGATTATAAAGGTCTATTTTCCCCTTCTTAAACATCTAATTTGTGGTCATATCTTACACCTATTGCATGTACTTAGGTTATAGAAATATCTCCCTTCAAAACTCATGCAAATTAGAGAGAATAAATGACAAAAACTTACCTACGCATTTCATCAAACACACAACATGCACCTTCCACAAACTTAGAAATTTTTTTAAGTGTCAAACACCTAACTAGCAAGGCATCTATACGAGCATGGGAAATCACGAACATAGAAGTTTGTGGTAAAAAACTTATACCCTCTCATAGCCTCTAATATCAAGATCACCCATCATTTTTCTCAAATTTTTTTATAAATTTACTTATTTATTTATTTTCTAAAAATTTTATATTTTACCCAATTATCGACATATTTCTCTCAAAAGTCAGATAATTATCCAAAAATTCATTATTCTTTCCAAAATTTTAAATAATCACTCCAAAAATCATATTTCCTCCCCAAAAATCACATTTTCTCAATAATTAATATATTCTCTTTCCAAAATGATATTTTTCAATTAATCTAATTTCCTTCAATTAAATGGGTAAAATTAGAGAAAATTGAGAAAATTTTTGTATTTTCATTAAAAATTTTAAAAATATATGTGAATTCATATATTGAACCCATAAATTTTGTATCTCAAAAACATAGTTGGTCACAAATGTATTTTCTTTTGTCCCCTTCAATACACCTTTCACTTAATTGTATGATACATGTTGCATTATAATCATATAATATAGTTGGATGTTTTGTATTGAAGATAATCTACATGAATCTTAAATATGTTAAATTATATTTCTCAAGGTATTCACGGCATGTTTCGTGATGTGCAAGTATTTCTAAATGATAGGAAGAAGCACTACAAGAAAAATAGCTTTTTATAGCATTAAATAATAGTATTTGTTTTTTTGCAATGCTATTATTGATATACCCAAAATGCTATAAAAAGATTTAAACATAGCATTCATAGTTTCCTATTTTTTTATAACATTTTTTAGATTAATCGTAGCATTTAAAAAAGTGATTATGAAAATATATATTATAGCTTTATGAAATTGTTATCAAAACCCCACATTTTGGCGCACGAAATGCGATTTCCTCCTCTATTCGCACGACTCTCCTTCTTCTTCCTTGTGAAGCACATTCACCTTCCAAATAGTGCGTGTGGGTTTGATTCTCCATCTTCTTCATTATTCTTCTTTCCTCTTATAGGCGCACGCAATCCTTCTTCTTCGTTCTTCTTCTTTCTCTTTATCGGTGCAGACGTGCAGACAGTGAACTTGGTCGTCTTCGCGTGAATCTCCTTCTTCTTCTTTCCCCTATTTTGCCCAGATGACGCTTGCGCAATTCTCCTTCTTCGTTCTTCTTTCCCCATATCAGCGTCGGCACAATCGCAGTTGCAGACACTTTGGTTTTTTGGACTTGCCAACTCTTCTTTCTTCTTCGTCAGTTGGTCGTTTTGTTAATCGGTGCATCTTGAAGGTGAAATTGCTGCAAATCAAAATGGAGGCGTTTGTTTTCATTCTTTGGGGCAGTCATTTCGAAGGTGCATCCGAAGGTGAGGTAGGTTTTGAAGGTACATGTCTGATGATCTTAATTTTTAATCTATTGATTAGTTTTTATGCCAATGCACGATTAGGATTTGGCTACCACGCCATGACCTGTTTCATTCTCCTCTTAAATGTAGTATTGCTTCAAACTAATTGGGCAAATGAATCAGTTCCTCCTCTTAACCTGTGATTCCATGTTCTTGTATTATAGTTTATCAGCTCTTTAACATATTGAAAAGGAGGTTATAGGTTAGTTCTGAAGTCATATATGTTATTGGTCTTAAATTGTTCATGCCAGAACATTTTCTTCTTGTTTGTTCAGACTAGGCCAGCAGTTCTTGAAAAATTAATGACTCTAGGCAGATATGAGATGAAAGTCAAGAGATTGTGAACTTATGCAACTTTATGCATTCTAGGACCTCCTTTACTTTCTGCAATTTTATATCCCTACACCTCATAATCAGCTATTGCTTCATTTAAGTTAAGAGATTGTGAGCTTATGCAGCTGTTTACTTTACCCCTGTCTTCCTCCTTCAACCTGAATACAACGTCTGAGCAGCTGGAGTAGGCTGAAGGATATCTGCTGGTTGATTAGTTCAAGATCAGGTGAAGGATAAGTCAATGGAACATGGGATAGGTTACTTCAGGAAAAATGATTAATAATATGAGGAAAGAAACTCAAAAGTGAACAATCACTCTATGGCAGTCTAG